>BPTQ01000005.1:293872257-294025446 GCA_019973895.1 Chrysanthemum seticuspe
ATCCAAGACCACCCGAATCATCAAACACAATAATATATCGATCCTACAATTGGTATCAGAGCCAAGGTTATTGTGTTATCTTTGATTTGTGTGGTCCGTACCATGGTTGTTGTTTGTGGTTTTTGGTTCATATTGTTAACTGGTTTTTGTGTACTGTTTTAATGGTCGGATATTTGGTCAAAACTGGTACTGATTTCAAGATTTGTCGTGTCTCAGTATTTGTGTCCAAACATTGTTTATCAGTTAATATTTGTGTCCAAACAATTTTATGGTTTATCATTCTTTTATTGACTTTGGCACAAATTTCTGTGATTTATTTGTGGTCAACTGGTGGGTCTTCTCTTGGTCAAACTGCAAACAATGAATTTATGCATGTTACTGGGTTTAAATGAAGCGGTTTTTTTAAGTCTAATTTTTTTCTGCATAAGTTTTTCTGGGTAAACTTGAATATAGTCGGAAAACTCGCCGGAAAAACTCAAAAACATCTTACTAGCGACTTGTCATACTGAAAACGTACTAGTGGCGACTTGTCTTTACAAGTCGTCTAGATTCATTGTATATGACTAGCGAGTTGTGCAAGCGATTTGGTTACAGAAAATGACTTAGCGACTTGTTAGTCACTTTTGGTAGCGACTTGTTATTTAACAAGTCGTAGCGAGTTGTTAAAGTCAAATGGCTAGCGACTTGTGCGTTTAAAAGAGGTAGCAACTTAATTATTTATTATTGAGTCAATAGCAATTTGTATTGAAAATGGTTAGCAACTTGACTCTTTTGACTTAGCGACTTGGTACAAAAATGAATGTAGAAGAAGATGAAAAAGATTGACTCATGACCACATATCATAAACCAAATACCAATCTACTCTCAACCTCAGTTTTATTTGTTTGTATACATAAAGTACATGTCAAGATTAGTTTCAAGAACCAAATCACACGAACAATAACATCATCATAGGTCAACGTGTTTCAGACATCAAACCAAGGATCAAAAAAACCAAATGTTAATGATAACATATGGGTCAAAATGATTTCCTAATTTTTCAGATTCAACCAACTTAAATCATCATCACTTTTATATCCGAACATAATACGGAAAAAGAAAAAAAAAATCCATATGTTACCCTTTTTCCACAGGTTCGTTATTCATCAAAAACCTCTAGTACTTATCCGAAACTAAAAGATAAGGAAGATAACAAGTGTGTTATTTCCTCTATCTTGGTTTGTTTACACATCTCACATGAACAAAAACAAACAAAACCTACCCGAGTCCTATTCAAGATCTTGATGCCATCTCATGTCCGAAACACGAAGCCATCCCTGTGGCTGTCGAGCTCAAGCCAACCCTATAGCAAGCATGAAAGGAATCGTTTGATTGGATTAATGATTGATATCATTCGGATTTAAGTTTAAACATATTCGGATTTATTTTTGATCCTGGAAAGCAGGTTTGAGAGTGGTATTTAGAAGAGGGGCGAATGGTTTATTATTAAGAGGGATTAGGGTTTTGATGTTTGTGATCTGTTTTGGAGAAAGGGAGGCGGTTAATCTTTTGTGATGATACTTTGGGTTTGTTTAAGTGAAGTGTTTTTTTTGAAAAGTTTTGGATGACTGCGTGTGTGATGGAAGATTAGGGTAAAGTATGATGATAAGTGGCGTTTTATACTCGACTTATTAGGGTTGTGAGGTATATTGGATCAGGTAAGCATTTCTTCTTCATGGGCCAACGAAATTTATTGATGTGATGGGCTGCAAATTGTGTACATGGGCCGAATACAGATATTGGACCTTTTTGGATCACATTGTGTAATTTGATATCATGGGCTATGTTGCTTTGACGTCAAATATTACTTGATACGTTTCGTCAAATCAAACGTAATGGATATTTGAAGTTATTGTTGCTGAAATTATTTTCGACTGTTTGAGTTGATTTCAAATGATACTTCAAATTTGATGGGCTTCTATGTGCGGTATTGAGTGGTATTGGGTGACTATATTTACCAAGTTTAATGATTCGTTGCAATATCGAGTTTGTTTAAGAAACGGATATGGATCGGGCCTCGATTATTACTTGTAACTAAAGTTTGGGCCACACACATGATTGGGTTAGAAGGATTTTTCTCTAAGAATTGGATTATATGAGTATTGGATTAAATGAGATTCGTTGAAGAAATTTGTGGTAATGAGATTTGTTGAACATACTTGATGATGTGATTTGATTTGACAATGAGACTTGATTGGTTATGCTGATTGATACCTTGGTTTATACATATTCACAATGGGGTTTATGTCAAGGCTTGTATTGATGATTGAACGAAGATTACCACGGGGTTATTGTACGGTATTTCTTATTTGGATTTGAAGTGAGGTTTTTCGGGCACGTTTACTTATTTCATCTTCTTTCTTTCTACACTTCCGCGAAGATGACTTGTTTGGGCGTTTATAGAGGGTGATAAAGAATTGGCTATTTAATTACGGTTGTGACTCTTTCTCGCTTAACCCAAAACGTAACTATCACTTCGGTGTCTCACTTAGTTGAGAATGTCAAGAGGTCTTGTACATTGGGTACACCGTTTCTTTTTCACGAGGAGTAGTATAAGTTTAAGTAGCAAATCTGGGGAATTCTACTTCATGATCAAATTTGGTATATCGGGTTTACTTCTCCATGTGGTCACTATAATAGCCGACAGAATGCGTGAATGATGTGTTTACCAAAGTGTTGATTGGATGGTTGATGATGTTGTTGATGTTGGATAATGAACCGCTGATGAACCATCAACAACATCATCAACCATCCAATCAACATGTGCAAGTTTAAGTCACGGCACCGCTCTTTGTTACACATGTGCAAGTTTAAGTCACGAGTTTGGGTTATTCTACTTCAGGGTCAAATTTATCATATTGGGTTTTTCTCCAATAGCTGTCACGACAAAGAGCCTACAGAATGATAATGGGGCTGATTACATGTTTTGCCAAGAGAGCAGAAAAGAGAGAGATTATGACGTATGAACACAACAGTTCATGCCTCGTACTCTAAAGAAAAGAAATGTGTACGTTTCAGTGCGCATTATCTTTGAAAGAAGAGAAATCTTCTTATGACGTATGAACACATCAGTTCATGCCTCGTACCTTAAAGAAAAGAAAAGTGTACGTTTCAGTGCGCTTTATCTTCGAAAGAAGAGAAATCTTCTTATTATGACCATTCTCATCAACATGCTTCATGCTTTTTCCATTTCTTTCATACAACAAGTGAACCGGACTACCATTGATTGTTTCCTTATTCAACTTGCTCAATTACAATGATGATGGCGACATCTTGTGCTACGTGGAAGGGGAGAAGTGTGAATAGACTACAGTTGGATGATTTCACTTATTTAATCAAGAATGGCAACTCCATATGCAATTCTTGAGGGGGAGAAGAAGTGTGAATTTACTGCATGGTTGATTGATTTCTGAGAACAAATGGTCAAACGGCTCCAAATTCATGTAAGAACCGAGCTTCTTCTTATCAGATCATCTTTACATGGAGTTTCTTCTAACAGTCGTTGGTTGACATCTTCGAAAGTGCTAATTTAATTAATGACAAAGTGCTTCTAGTTACTGGGCTGATTTCTTTGATGAACATCTTTCTGTTCTTGTTTGATTGGGAGGGATCTTAGTTAAGGAGATTTGCTACATATAAGGTAATTGGAACGCATTTGGTAAGATGAAGATGTTAACTTTCAATTCCCCAATTGGACAATCTAGAAGAAGGTCAAGTCTACAGTCGGTTCTACATTTTCTGCTGTATGTTAGAAGACTAAAAGACGAGTTGCATTTGATTATCAAAAGACTTCTTCTTAATCTGGGCATTTATTAAAAGATTGTCGGTTTAGGGGAGAGCACTAATTGGGGGAGAGTGATTTGTCATATTTAATCCCCAATTAGACCTGCTCATATTCTTCAGCAAGTTGATTCTCACATATATATTTGAGCTAATGATGTTCTTCTCAACAAATTTCAAGTATTTGGGCTGATAATATGTTGCTGATTCTGAAGTGTCAAAACCAGCAAGGGGGAAGGAGACACGCATCTAAACGCGAGTAAACTTGATGAACTTAATACTTCTAAGTAATTGAAGATATCCCGGGAAGACTAATGTCATTACCGCAGAGACACTCAAGGTTTGACTCATGGCGTTTAGTGTTCTTATTCCAACTATGTGGGGGAAGAGATGGAAGAGTTAGTTTCTGAAGATGAAAGAGGTACACAAGTGTGTGATGATTTTGATGTAATCACAATCATCAGGGGAGAGAGATTGTGTACATTGGAGACGCTCAGCTGTTTCACTTGAGTGCTTAATCAGTCATTCAGAGATATAATCACTTATTCCGGAGTTGAAATCCTCATAGATAGTCCTCTGCAGAGATAATCACTGATTCGGCCTACTTCTTCAATGTTATCGGTTATTCTCTCTTTGGGCATTCGGGTACTTCGGGTTCTTGAGCTTCATACACTTTCCTCAGGGGGAGAGAAAAGTATACATCGGGGTTATTCTTTGGCTATCAGACTTAATCTGCTCTTCGATGGTATAAGTATCTCTGTCTTCGGGTATATGTGTATTCGGGTTCGTGAGCTCTAGTCTAAGAGACTGACTGCATCAATTCAACTACGTAGGGGAAGTGTTCTCTTGACACCTTTTGGAATGGATTGCTTCTGACTTCAGTGGAATGAAACTTGAGAAGAGATATTCATATGTGGGATGATATGTTGCTGTTCTTCTATTGGATGGTATAACCTCGAACGGGAGAATATCGATTATCGTTCTTAAAAGGAGCAGCGGGATTTATGATAATGGTGTGCTTCTTCGTACACCTGGCTAAGGGAAGCTTGAAAGAAAGCTTTGAATCTGCTTAGCTAAAGGATTTTCGGTTTGGGGGGAAGCTGCCAAAGTCTCACATTCTTAAAGGTTCTATTTCTTCTTTTCAAGAGCCTCGGAAGCTTTGGTGGTGGACGTTTAAGAGATGATGATTTTTATCTTCTACGACGTGCTGCTCGATATCCTTATCTTGGTACTCGTATCATCATCTTTCTTAAACTATATCATCTATTCTATCTTTGTAAATATTTATCAGAAAAACAAAATACAAAAATTGAAAACTAACAAAAACAAAATAGAAAAATATAAAATCAACAAAAATCCCATAAAAATCAGAAAATTGAAAAATACCAAAAATATGTTTTCTCAAGACATGTCTTCTGGTATCGATAACATCTGCGGTCTTAGAAATGTCATTCAACAATAGCACGGGACCATAGATGAAGTTCGAGCAGAAGTTGTAAATATTTCTTTTCAAAACATGTCACAAACCTATGGCTTACAGTTATTTTAGACTGTAACCCGCGCTTCAAAAAATGGCTTGCAGTTACTTCAGACTGTAACCAGTGCTTAAACTATGGCTTGCTATTATTTCTGATAGCAACCCGTTCTTCAAGAAAGGAAAGTGCTGCGCTAAAACAATTTTCAAATAATTCGTGCACTTATCCTATAACAAAATGAGGAAAGTATGTCGAAGGACTGCTATTCCTACTCAAATATTTTTCCTTCTAAAAATTCTTCAGAAAAATATTTGTTTTAACAAAATGATGGTTAATGAGTTGCAAATTCAACCAGTTTCAGAATTTTTATTAATTTGCAAAACTTAATCAATGACTTCAGCGCTTTTAATCTTTTTATAAAATGAGTCATTGATTGAGGGGGAGAATGTTTTCAAATTTATATCATCTAACGGACTTTCTTAATTATCCTACGTGCTTAAATAAAAATGATGTTAACCTATGTTGAAGGACTAGGTGCCCAGGATATGATTGTTAGGATTAGATGATTAGAGTTTGATGAACACACATATCCCATGCCTTATATGAACTGATTGATATGTTGGATTGACTTTAATTAGTCGATTGCTGTTTGGGTGATGTCGACCACCATATATCTGTTTGTGTATACTAACGTATGCAGGTATATTGGTATATAAGAATGTTCCCGATCCGGATCCCACAATTGAAGATGATTGGATGCTGAAAGGAAAGGGTAACTGTTAATACAAATATCGTCATCAAACGTTATTTATATTTTTGATCTTTGCCTAAGTTTTGTTAACGACAAAAGTAAATTTAATTTATAAAAGCTTAAAGCTTGTCAAGTTTATTAGATATTAAGACAAGCTTTCTCAAACAATATATTCATCATTCAAGCATTTACATTTATGATTAGTAACATCTTGATATGACTCTAATCATTATGTATGATAGTAGTTTGTAGAATGTGTTAGGTTCTTAAAACCAAACACTACTTAAGCATTTGCATATTTCTATAAATAGTAATACAACATTTGACATCATGTATTACATCATGGAAATCATTAGAAGATTCCATTAGATATTTTGTGAAGATTTGTACTCTTCATATCTTGCACAATGTCACTTAGATAGAGTTGACTTTAGGCAAGATTTGATATCTTGGCTGTCAGACCGGCGGTACCAAAATGGTACACGGGCGGAACCCTTTTAAGGGGTCCGCCGTCCGTGGACGCTCCTGTCCATTTTGGCTATAAATAGCAATGCCAAGCCAAGTAGTTTCTCACCCCTTTCTAACATACTCTCATACATATCTTCTCTCTAACCTTTCTAACTCAGTTTCATATCATATTAGTGATCTCTTTTGTAGCAAAGAAGATCAAGTCATATTCAAGCTTCAACGAGAAGTTGGAAGTCTTGTTTGTTAGTGTTGTATGATCTAGTGTTGATCCATACTTCATTGTTGTATCAAACCATCATAATCTTGTGAGTGTGAGTGGTTAGTATTTTAGTCCTCAAAATACATTGTGTGTGGGAGTAGTTGTACCCTTGGAAAGAACTCGACATCTAGCTTAGTGTCGGAAATAGTGTAAGCGAAGTGTAAAGGTTTTCTCCGCCGGTGAAAGGAGCTTGTTGACTAGTGAAGTTAAACTCTCGAGTGTGAGACTCGGGGAGTGGAGTAGGGCAAGGAAAAAGAGTCCTTGTAGGCCGAACCACTATAAACAACTTGTTGTGGTTTGATCATTTCTTTCCTTATTTACTTATTACATATTGCTTGCATATTTCATTAACATACTTAAGATCAATATCAATTGATCTTTCAATAAGTTTCAAAACAAAGTTTTTAATCGGTAAACTATTCAACCCCCCTTCTAGTTTTCTACAGTAACTATATCTTGGGTTGACAAATGAAGAAACGGAGCTTAATTAGACCTCTATGAAGAGTTGGCATAAATGCAACGTAAGAGGTCTCACTGCATCAGCAGATGGTTTTTCTTTTAAGTGATTGAAGAAACGGAGCTTAAATTTGACCTAAGTTGGCATTAAAATGCAACGTAAGAAGTCTCACTGCATCAGCAGACGGTTTTTCTTCCAAGCCCTACAGCAACAACATCAACAGAAGCAGCTCAACAACCTAACGTATCTTTGTGCAGGATAATTGTGATTATACCATTTTCTTTAAACAATTTTTAACTAATATTGTTTTGAAAAATGGAAAAATATTTGTTTTAAAAATAAATTGGACTTAATTTTTAAAATCACCGGACTTCATTTTTATCAAAACCTAAGTCACTCAATCAACGACTACGGTCATCGATTGAGGGGGAGAGTGATTTAAAATAAACTATTTTCAAACAATATTGCTTTATAAAAGTCCGGATTGTACAAAATAAGTGGTGATCTAAAGATTTAATGTTATGTCATGGTATGATTATTCATTAAGAATCAAGATCTTTCAAAATGATTTTTTTTCTGTTCTTGTTTGATTGTGAAATTGTTTTATTTTACTTAAAGATCTCTTAAAAACTATCATACCTGACACTAATAATCTTTAATGTCTGTAATTGGTCCTCATTAGTCATTTTTCAAAATTAAATTTTGCCACGTCTTTCCCCTAAATTTTTTTCAAATGATTTAAATCAATCGGGATCCAAAATCTCAATTGGTTTGAAATTTTTGATCAGAGGAGAGATCGTGATTTAAATCTCAAATTTGTTTAAATGGAATTGGTTTTAGTCCTTTAAAGGCACTCCTGCCTCCATGTGCCGAACGATTTCTAAACACATAATGCACATGTTGAGGGGGAGCATTTATCCAAAAACAAAATGAGTATTTAAACAAGGCACATTTTCTCCCATGTTTTCTAAACCTTATTAAATCACTTAGGATCCAAAATCTTAAAGGGTTTGATATTTTTGATCGGGGGAGAATTTGTGATTTAATAATGAAATTTGATAAAGGATGATTGATTTGATTCAAAAGTGCTAGTTCTCTCTAATATGTGCTTCAAATGAACTCTTGCCTCTATGTGATAAAATGATTTCAAATATCCTATGCACATATTGAGGGGGAGAATTTTACCAAGAAAATCAAATGGCTTTTTCTATGAAAATAGTGATCAAAGAAAATATTTCAAAGTCCTCTTGCTTCCATGTGCTAAACAATTTCTAAATCATATGCACATGTTGAGGGGAAGGTTTTTCTAAATGATCAAAACAATTAAGGTACAAAATGCTTTGATTTTATATCACATGTACCTTGATTGATTTTTCCAAATGATTTTTCAATTGGTTTCATGAAGGAAAGAACAATACCAAAAGACCGACCAATTTACTTTATGCATGGTGTTATAAGGATGGTTAGGTTAGGTATTCGTTCCCATGATCCGCCAGAACCGGAGGGATCTTCCGAGGGACAATCCACTAGATAGTGTAGAGTCCTTAGGAATATTGAAAAAAGGAGAAAAGTGAGATATGGGAAGAGTGCGGACTGAGACTGAGCTAGTACTGGAATAAACCCAACAAGGTTCTAGTTATGAAGTCTCGGTAAGCACTGAAGGGGTTGAAGAATGAAAAAGAATTGAATGAGAAAAGGGTGAAAAGAAATAGCCCTCTAGTAATTCAACCTTAGGGCAGACACCGGGTTCAATACATATGCTACTGGTGGTTACATATTGAAGACAAGACGTCATGGACCCAGTGACGCACTGCACTAACTTCCCAAGCTACTCAAGTTCCTCTTAAAAGGGCTTGTTTCATTCTCGCGGGGAACCGACATTATCTATCGACTTTCTCTTAGAGATTGTTGATATTGAAGAAGGAGACCCTCTCCCTAGTCTCTGGCATAGGAACCAAAAATGTGCACTATTGAGTCTAGAGCCAAGAGATCATCCACAATATCTCATTAGGACACAAAATTAAAGAAGACTTGCTGTTTCACACAATGTGGAAAGTAAGATTATATATTTTAAGAGTCCTACGCATTATCCTTGTGGTATTGCCAGAACATCCGAGTGATATGTAAAAATATTCACAATGAAGATGGAAATCCTTCTAGAGCCAACATCAAACAAGCTCTTGGTGGGTGACATGTGAAATCTTCTCGTAAGATCAAGCTTGTGACAACTGGATAGAAACGATGGGGAGATTCAATCTTGAATCAACCTTGGTCCAGGAAAAGGATTGACGGATACCTTTGAAAAACCGGTCGTTGTGCTCAAAAACGCTTTTCTCTAGCACTTCGACTGTGTATTATCTTCAAAATAAAAAGGGTATTTATGATTGAAAAATGATTTTCTTCTTCTAAACCTTCGTCATATTGCAAAACTCTTTCTCTTAAGCAGTACGCGATTGTTTTTAAATCATTTTCTATCAATCAGTAAATCTCAATTTGCTGGTTCACTCACTCCTTGTTGTCTTCTTTGAGACGTTCCGATTTGAGAACAGCTAGAACAGCTGCGAAACCCTGTCAAGGAGATTCTTCGGAATTATACCTGATCACAGGCAGTACTTGTACTGATCAATGGGGAACCGTGGGCCGTGTACCTCAATTCAGCGAAAGTGATCAAAGACACTTTCGTGTGTTTTATTGCTAACTGTTGTTTGCAGGTACATTTGGACGGTTGCAGCTGATCAGAATTGAGGAGTCAATCCAAAGCGGCATGCTCACAACATCCACACTTAATTGAAGAAATCATGACTGGTGCATATCAACATAACCTGGTTCTGATATTTTTAAACTGTGCTTCTACTACGCTGCTGCAAATATCATGAACCAGTAAAGCTTCCGCTACTCTGATGGAAAGATGTCATGATCCAGAAAGTGTGAGCATGTCGGTCCGAAAGTCACAACTTCACATGATGACAACACAATAAAGGGTGATCCAGAGATTTACTGTGGCTGATGATCTAAATGAAAGCTCGAAGATCATCAAAGATGTGGATCAGTTAAAGGCCTCCACTAAAAGTACAAATCAGTGCGGACATTGAAGAATCACTACAAAAGCACAAAGATTGCGGAATTGAAGAATTGAAGTCTACGAGCTCAAGAACAAAGTCAAGAATAGAATGCTAGGATTCGAAATGTAAAACATGGGGTGACCTCACTTAGGGAGAGATTGTTAGGAATTGGAAATTCCATAAGTGAAGTGTCGGTCACCCCAAATATTATCTAGCATAAGTTAGCTCGTAGACTTGTCGTTATTTACGTTACTTAGTAGTTTATTAGTTAGTTTGTAGCGTAGATTAGTTTAGTGTAACACCATGGAGGAAGGACGGGTCTTTACCCACTGTATACCTAATCCACAGGCCGTCAGGAGGTCGTTATGTCTGTAACTATATATACCCCTTCCATCCTTGGAAGGGGTGGAGCTTTTCAATCTAACCTTACATTTTTAGTGAAGCAAGTCTCTACCAAGAAAACTCCCTCTCTCTACTTTCTCTCTCTAAAATGTCTAACATGTATTTTGATCATCCAAGACCACCCGAATCATCAAACACAATAATATATCAATCCTACATTTTCTTATAGTATCCGAACCACAAGGATGGTGTAGACAGTATATTTCTAGTTTTTCACTTCAAAACAATGATCATGTATGTTTTATTTTTGTAAATATAAGGCAAGTATACTAAATATTCATCTCAATGGCATAAGGGTAAATTATTGGTCAAATTTGATGATCAAAGTGGTGACTTGGAGGGGGGAGGTCGGCAAAGGGTGGATAGGATGCAAGACTTTGTGGTTTTTGTATAAATAATGTATTATTAGTTTAGATATTTAGCAATTTTTGTCTAGATATTTAGTTATTAGGTATAGAGTTAGCTAGAAATAAATTTTAACGGAACAAAATAAAATATATCGAGGTTATAAAAATTATAAAATTACATTTCTCGCAAGTATTGAGTGAATAAATAATTATCGAATTGTATTTACGAAAACCGTCGTAAATATATATATATATATATATATATATATATATATATATATATATATATATATATATATATATATATATATATATATATATATATATATATATATATATATATATATATATATATATATATAACAATTTATATACCAAAATAAATTTAAAACATCGGGTAAGCTAATAATATAATTTTCATAGTATTAAAATGAGTATAAAAATATATCTGGACAATTGTCGGAAGTGTCAGATCAATTATTCAAAATAAATGATCGTGCAACATCGTTTATTTAATAAATAAATATACGTTAATGGAATATGCAGACCCATGCATAAACTAATATGAAAATGATGTTACTGATGATATGTAGACTAACTCTAGTCTATATGTAATGTTCTCAATGATGTTCCATGAATACGCAGCTTAACCCTTACGGTTACGCGAATTTGATACCCGTAAACCTAGTTTACGGAAATGATGAATAGTGAATCATGAATAGTGAATTTTCTCCGGGAATGAATAGTGTTTCGTGAATAGTAAAATTTTAAAATAACCTCTCAAAGTCGCAAACTGACTTCAAAAACGATGAATAATAAAAAGATGAATATTAATTTGTGAATAGTAAATTCCCGAGATGAATAGTAAATTTGAGAAATGACCTGATATTATGATTTGTCACATTCGTCCACCCAAAAAGGAATTCAGTCCCTGAACTCAGTTCGTGTTGGTTTCTCAGGTTTAGGGTTTGTGATGAATAACGAGGAGAAAAGACATGAAGAAGTGTCGTTACGGCTATCTAGGATTAAGATTGTATAAACATCTCGATAGAGAAAATATTGGAAGAATCTCCCATGAGTATCACTTTGACTTTTAGGAATATGTGAAAATTTTGCTTGCACTAAGATTTATAAATAACTGCTCCCAACATAACATGATCCCTCCAGAATTAGACATAGTTAGCTAGGCTATGTATAATTAAGGAACGATAATGTGACGTTCGGTTTAGTTGTTATAACTCTCAATGTTTAAAGAGATTTAAACCATGTCGTTAAGATGGCAGCTAAAGTAAAAGGAAGTAAAAATTTTGTAAGTGATAACAAATCAGAAAGGAAAATAAAGTACGATAGATGAGAATATTTCACAACGAGTGGTTTATCAAACAGTAAATAGTCTTAAGTCATAGAGATCCGAATACTAGGGAAGACATAAACTTAGTACGACATAGTGCATAGGGAAATAAGACTGTTAGTTTCTAAACTTCTTCAGTCTGTCGTGTTGTTGATACCCTGGTGAGCTTCTCCTCTTTCTAACATATATGCTTTCCCATGAGCTCCTTCAACTTGTTGACCTTGGTTTTGGGGACATTGGTTCCGATAGTGTCCTTGCTCCCCACATCCAAAACATGTAATTATGGCCTTGCCTCTACAATCCCTGGCAAGGTGTCCCATATTTTGACAGCTGTAGCACTTAGCAGGGCAAGGACCTGAGTGATGAAACTTATATCGATTACATAATGGGTGGGTTCCAGCATAACCTCTGCCTTCTATTGGTGCAGCAACATAAACCATTGCAGCTTTTTGTCTTCTATTATGTTGTTGATGATGGTTAGTGTTACGATTTTGGTTGTCATAATTATAACCTCCCTGGTCATTTTCCCATTTCCTTTTGTTGTTGCTAGTTTGGTTGTTGTTGTTGTTGTTGTTGTTGTTGTTGCGGTTATTGTTGATAATGTTTTCCCTTTTCACAACTTGAGCCATGAGTTTTTGAGTTATCCTGATAGTCTCTTCAATTGTTTGTGGATCGGAAGAAGTTACATCTCCTTGAATACTTTGTGGAAGTCCTCCAATGAAACTTTCCAGTAATTTCTCATTGTCCGAAACCATAGTTGGACAAAGATCAGCCAACTCTTGAAACCTTCTGATGTAAGTCTCGATGTCATAGCCAATAGTCACTAACTCATAAAATTCTGTTTCTAGTTTCTTCACCTCTGTGCGTGGACAATACTTTTTAGTTAACAGCTTCTTGAATTCATCCCACGTGAGCTTGTAAGCATTTTCGATACCAATAGGCTGCACATTTGAATTCCACCATGACATTGCGCCATCTAAGAGTGTACCAGTGACAAACTTCACCTTGTAGTCATCTGGGCAATTGCATAGAAGAAATACAGACTCCATCTTCTCAAACCAACGGATCATAGTAGTGGCTCCTTCTGTGACTTTGAACTTTGTGGGATCACAGTTCTTAAAGTCTTTGTAAGTACAATTTTGAACTCCAGACCCTCCTGCAGCTCCTGTAGTAGCAGCAAGTCTAGCAGTAGCCACGGCCTCGGCAGCATCAGTTACTGTTGCTTGTTCTTTCCTTAGTGCCTCGGCTATACTATCCTTTACATACTTTTGGATAGCAGCTTGTGTCATATCTGGTGCAACTTCCTTTGGCGCCATAATTCTTCAAAATAAGAGGGAAGGGTGAGACGTAGCAAATTCCTACGTTAAGAATAAACGCTCTAAAGAGATGTGATAGGAGGTAATAAGTTTGAGGTTATTTTTCAAAATGATTGACGAATTCCTAGGAGATGGGTTATAAGATGTCGTAAGTGCTTCAAATGCATGACAATTTAGTGACTTAATGTGTGAATAGCGTGTAACACAACATGTTGGTGGTGAAACATAGGAGTGAGAGTGACTTCAACCTCCTTGAAGACTTCAACTCGGCATCCGATGTTATTGGTGATGAGTCAGCTGGTGTTAAAATTGTGATAGGGAATGACAAGGCATTCCCCACGTTGGAATCTGAAAAAAGGATAATGGAATGGTATCTGAAGACATCTATGTGACAATCGATTTGAAATGAAAGTAAATAACTCGCAAAATGTATGTATGAAATTGCATGTATAGTGAATATGCACTTATGATGAAATGATGAGATGCTATGATGATATAGTTATAGTCTAGGGTTAATGATGCAACCTAGTTCTCTATAACTCTAGCTCTGATGCCAATCTGTCACACCCCAAAAATACCTGTTTTGCAGTGGAATGGAATACCTGGGGGATGACTGCCATAGCATCACAGTTACGTTATATTGAACGACCTAAAGTGTCATTTTGAAAATATCATTTGATTAAGTAAAATAATCAGAGTTTACAAAACATAGGTCCCAAAAGATTTCCAAAAGTACCAACATGATTTTGTTACAATCAAACGATAGTTAAGTGCATAAAATCCATGTGAGACGCGTCAACTCAACGACTCCATGCAAGCCATGATGATATGTTAAATACCTGAGATAAAACATGCTAAAAATGTCAACACAAAGGTTGAGTGAGTTCATAGAGTTTGTGTTGTCATGAAAAACCTTTAAAGAACGTTCATGCAGCAAAGTAATTGCAAATCCACTCTGTTCCAAGTTCCGCCCATACAAAATTTGCAACTTGTGTGTTTACAACCCATTACTCAAAATGTTATAGTTTATGTTCAAGCACACATCGTCAAATGAATTCACATAATAGTACATAACTTAATGTATCAATAGTCAATTGATATAGCACATAATATAGTATAGTTTCAAATAGTTCTAAGTCCGTTAGTTCATGATTGTACCAAGTCCGTTACTTCAACATTATACCATGTCCGTTAGTTCAATATTATACCAAGTCCGTTAGTTCAATATTATCCAAGTCCGTTAGATCGTGACCATACCAAGTCAGTTAGCTCAATGGTCTATGATATAGAAACTCTAAGTATGGCAATACTGTTACTTCGTATGACTAAACATTCAGTTCAAATAAACATATAGTTTGCAAATAATCATGATTGTCATAAAAGTTATTAAAAGCATGTATCTCCCCCAAAGATAGTTCAAAACAATTAAAAGAGGGGCCATGAACTCACGGTAATCCTTAAAAGTTTAGAGTACTTGTAAAAGTAAATGAAAATAGTTGAGCATGTATCTCCCTCAAAAGTAATTCAAAATGTATAAAAATAGGGGCTATGAAACTCACCTGATGCAATGATTATGATGACAAAAGTGGATACACTGAAATGAGGTGCAATCTCTATCTGCAACCTGATGCAATGATTATGATGACAAAAGTGGATACACTGAAATGAG
Source organism: Chrysanthemum seticuspe (assembly GCA_019973895.1). NCBI lineage: Eukaryota > Viridiplantae > Streptophyta > Magnoliopsida > Asterales > Asteraceae > Chrysanthemum > Chrysanthemum seticuspe. Next base: position 293,887,634 of record BPTQ01000005.1, read on the forward strand.
GTGCAATCTCTATCTGCAACTTGAGTGATTGAAGAGTTTTGTTGCAAATATACTTAATTAATCTTGAGGTTTTTATTTCAAAACCTAAACTAGATTACTACTAGGACCATGTATTACTTGATTCTTGAAAAACTTTGATCTTCTTCTTCTTTTTCTTATAGTAGCCGAACCACAAAGATGGTGTAGAGAGTATATTTCTAGTTTTTCACTTCAAAACAATGATCATGTATGTTTTATTTTTGTAAATATAAGGCAAGTATACTAAATATTCATCTCAATGGCATAAGGGTAAATTATTGGTCAAATTTGATGATCAAAGTTGTGACTTGGAGGGGGGAGGTCGGCAAAGGGTGGATAGGATGCAAGACTTTGTGGTTTTTGTATAAATAATGTATTATTAATTTAGATATTTAGCTAATTTTGTCTAGATATTTAGTTATTAGGTATAGAGTTAGCTAGAAATAAATTTTAACGGACCAAAATAAAATATATCGAGGTCATAAAAATTATAAAATTACATTTCTCGCAAGTATTGAGTGAATAAATAATTATCGAATTGTATTTACAAAAACCGTCGTAAATTACGATTTGTCACATATTCGGAGGATACACAGTAGCTGGAGGCACTTTCCTAAGGGGAATGCTTGTTTCAAAAAGTACATTTGCCTTTTGCTTATCCATGTATTTCTTCCAAAAAACTTGTTTTGGGGATAATTGAGTTTGAGGCTTAAACTTATTCTGGGAAATCCAATTTTCTTTAGTGTAATCATGGGGTTTGACCGTTATGTTTTTCTTTTTACACTGAGGATCTTTTAGCTTCTTATCAATTTTCTCCCTTGAGGCATCTTCTAATTTTCTATCATCTTCCGTGCTTCCAATACATGATGGTGTTTGCCTAGGCTTGAGGATCTCATTACCATCATATACAATCGTATGGTGAGTTTTAGCTTTTTCACAGTACTCGGGATTTGGCTCCTCTACTAGGGGAATACTATGCTTATTGCTTTAGACTCTGTGCTTAGTGATAATGTGAGCAGTCTGAATGGTGTTCCCTTGTACGTATAGTTTGTTTTCAAGTTTATTTTTCAACGTTTTTAGATTGGAAAAGTCATTCAAAAGTTTTGATTCCTTAGCATTAAATTCTTGTTTAAGCACTTTAACATTTTCTTGAAGTTCTTGCTTTTGCTTAACAGTTCTTATAAGCTTTTCTTGTAAGGAGTTTAACTCTTGTTTTAACATTTCTTCTCTAAAATTACTTTTTCTGATAACTGTACGTATTTGGTTATCCATCTCCTGCTCACGGGTGGTTAATTCGAACTTAGCACGTTGTTCATATATAGCAACTTGTTCTTTATATGCGTATAGTTCAAAAATAATTGAATCATCAGGAGCACATGCAGTGAATTCATCAAAAGTATAGTCATCATTGACTGCAGAAGATGCATTACTTGCTACAATTTCACTTTCATTTTGTTTCACATATTGTTCATATGGGAAAACATTGATATTACCCATATTTTCAATATCTGATTCAATAATTTCAGTTGATTGTACTTTGTCGTGCATCTTTTGCGCATCAACATCATCATATAGTTTTAATACCTCTGAGATGATAGATTCCCTGGAAGGAGTGGCCTGTTTAGGTGAAGAAGCCCTTGGAGTTACCATTGGTGAGATATTAGCCATAAAGATGGTCTGGGCAGTTGGTTCATCATCAACATCTGAATCAAATGCATCACAGTCTCCGACTTGAAATGCATTGGGATTGTTCTGACCCATACCCTGCACTAGCTGTTCATCTACATCAGCATCATATCTGTTTTTCTCCTTATCAGTAAGTTCATCATATGTCTTTGGTCTATCCAATCCTAATGTCACTGAGCCATCAGCAGCAGTTTCAAGTATGTCTCTGGTAGTCTCAACCTGGTACGGTCCTTCATCAATTGATTTGAGAATGGTAACCCCATTTTCCTTACCCAAGCAGTACAACCTGATTCGTTGAGCCCATGAGTCATAATCAGTCCTATCTAACATGGGTGGACGAGTATCTGATCCTGCTGCTTGAACTTCCTCAGCTACAGAAGAGATGATTGTAGGCACGTTGGTAGACATGATTACAGATTCCACGGGATTTTATAACTCTTTGATTAAACCGGGAAATAGATTCTTTCACGGGATTTTACTAAATCAAGAGAAAACCGTAAAATGTAACAATCAGAAACAATAATTAACCAAGTCGCTTCAAACCTTAAAGACAAGTCGCTTTTCACCAAGTCGCTAGGTATACAAGTTGCTCAAGGGACAAGTCGCTAGATAGATAAGTCGCTTGTGAGACACAAATCGCTATGAAGACAAATTGCTAGTAACAGGTTGCTAGACACACAAGTTGCTAGAGTGACAACTCGCTAGAAGAACAAGTCGCTAGTAACACAAGTCGCTATGAAGACAAATCGCTAGTAACAAGTCGCTAGACACAGAAGTTGCTAGAGTGACAACTAGCTAGATGGACAAGTCGCTAGTGACAAATCGCTAGACAAAATAGTACGTCCACTACTTTGTCCTTTTTGTCGTTTTGTCTCAAAAGACAAATCGCTTAGTGCACAAGTCGCTTCACACAATACAGACAAGTCACTTAAAATGTAGAGACAAGTCGCTACGAAGAAATCAAGTACGAGACACAAGTCGCTAGCATGAAATACTCAAAACCACCACTTTTCAATCCAAAAACAACCCAACCACGCTGTATCAACCCTTCCAAATCAAAACCTAAGCACTTATAGTGATTCTAAACACAACAGTACAATCAAAATCCAAACTTTAACACTAGAAATGGTCCAAATGATGCAAATACCACTAAACTTTTTCTAAACCAAAAACCATATAAAACCACTAGAAATCCAAGAACATGTAAGAGAGATGATCAAACCATGGCTCTTAATACCATTTGGAACATATTGGATTTCACAAACACATCAAACCATAACTTAAATGGGGCGTATAGCTTAGGGTTTAGAGAGAGAAAGTTAAGAGGTTTAGGAAGCTTAGTGAGAGAAAGAAAAATCTTATTATGAGCTCCAACCCTCTACCTTGGGAGGTAGAGGGTATTTATAGTATCTTACAAAATATGCCTCCTACGGGCTGTGGATCAGGCATACAGTGGGTAAAGACCCGTCCGTCCTCCACGGTGCTACATAACTAAATACTAACTAACATAAACTAAGTACGACTACGAGCTTTCTAACGATTACATATACTAGAGGTGACCGACACTTTAACAACTGGATTTTATAAATCATAACATTTTCAAATCTTTCGTGAATCGTAAAATATACAGTCAGTCGTTAGTGGTGTTTTCTTGTTTATGGGTTACGCCTAGAGGTCATCAAACGTAAAGTTATAAATTAGAACGATATATAGGAATGGGTTAGAAGATAGAATCTATATGATCTGTACTTTGACCTTTAGTCTCTTCTTTATATGATGTTATCGACAACAAATTTTCTGTCATTTGGTTGATTTAATGCTTTGAAGATTCTTCTTATAATAGTTCTTTGTCTTTTAGATTCAAAACCAGATGCGAACCAAGGAAGCTGAAAAGAAGCGTACTTATCTTACCTTGGAGGAACTAAGGCTATTTTCCGATGACACAAACACATATAAATCTATAGGTATAGAATCTAATCATGTTATGTGAGATAATGAACTTATGGAACATATTATAGGGTAAACTTTTCAACTATTGCATTCATCCATTTTATTATATATTTTTTTTGCAGGGAGAACGTGAGTACCTGATATTGTTTACACGTCATATGCAACACTATTCTCTGTTAAGGAATAATCAAGCACATCTGTTGTCCTCGTTAGGGTGGATCTATGATCTTTCTAAATTACTTCAAAATACAACAAGTAATAAGAAACAATTTGAAACTGTAAAAGCTTTTTGTTATAAATTTGTCATCTATCTGTTTGAATACAATTGCTATCTATTTATACATATCGAATGGGTACAAAAAAGATTTGTGTTGGTTTGTTTGAACCAACAATCATGTCGATTGGCATGTAACTGCCAATAACCATTTTAGAGTAACTGCTTTGTAACTACCATAGTTGACTTTCCTATCAGAATTTTGGGTTGACTTTGGGTCGATTGGGATTAACCCAATATTCTCCCCCTTAATCACAATCGCTTTGTTGTAGATCATTGACTCCAATTATATCTCATTGTTAGGAATTTGATCTTCGGTAGTGCTTTTGTGAGTATGTCAGCCTTCTGAAATTCTCCACTTATGAACTCGACTTGTAAATCTTCTCTTTCGACGCATTCTCTTATAAAGTGGTATTTTATATCAATGTTCTTACTCCTTCCATCAAATACTGGATTCTTCATTAGTTCGATGGCAGACTTGTTGTCAACCATTATTGTAACCTTTTCTTCTTGTGTGTGTGTAAGCTTTCTTAGTAATCTCTTTAACCATAATGCTTGTGTTGCTGCTGCTGTTGCTGCAATAAATTATGATTCACATGATGATAGAGCTACCGTGGCTTGCTTTTGTGTACTCCAGCTGATTGGTGATTCACCATAGTAGAATATAATTCCAGTAGTTTCTTTTCCTTCTTGAGTTTTGACTCCGTAGCTACTGTCACTATAACCTTGTATTTGGTTTCCTCTATTGTGTTTGTAGGTGATTCCATAGTCTTTTGTTCCTTTTACATAGCGTAGTACTTGCCTTATAGCTTTCATGTGTTGTTCCTTCGGTTCTTACATAAAACGACTAAGTAATCCAACAGAATAACTTAAGTCGGGTCTTGTATGTAGCAGATATCTTAAGCATCCAATTAAACTTCTATATTCAGTTGAGTTGGCCATTGTTTCTTTAGTGTTCTTTGTTAGTCTTGTTCCTGGATCCATAGGTATTAGAGTTTCGTTGCAGTCTAACATTCCAACTTCCTTTAGGATCTTGCTTGCGTAGGCGGATTGTTTTATTGATATGTCACCTCCAGTTCGTGTGACTTCAATTTCTAAATAGTAGGATAATAATCCTAGGTCACTCACCTCGAATTTTTCTTCCATTTGAGCTTTATACTTGTCTATCTCCTCTTTTGGTGTGCCAGTGATGATTAAATCATCTACATAGACTCCTACTAGAAGTATTGAGTCCTTTGATTTTTTCGTGTAGACAGCTTGTTCCAAAGCGCATTTCTTGAAATCTAAAGACTTCAAGGAGTTATCTAATTTTATGTTCCAAGCACGTGGTGCTTGTCTTAAACCGTATAGAGCCTTTATGAGTCTGTAGACTTTTCCCTTATCTTCTTTCTTTATAAATCCTTCGGGTTGTGCAACATACACTTCTTCTTTTAAGTCTTCATGCAGAAATGCAGATTTGATGTCAAGGTGATGTACTTCCCATTTATTATTAGCAGCTATGGCTAATAGTAATCATACAATTTCCATTCTAGCTACAGGTGCAAAGACTTCTTCAAAGTCTATGCCATGCTCTTGTATGTAGCCTTTAGCTACTAGTCTTGCTTTATGCTTGACTATATTTTCATTAGCATCTTTCTTGGTCTTGAATACCCACTTTAGTCCAATTGCTTTATGTCATTTGCGTAGAGTGGTTAGTTCCCATGTATTGTTCCTATTGATGGAATCTAATTCGACCTTCATTGCTTCAATCCATTTCTGGTCGCTTGATGCTTCTTTGTAATTCTTAGGTTCATCTTCAGCCAGTAATACTTCCTCGGTTAATACTTCCTTGGTGTTATCTTATAAATCATTCTAAAACCTTGTAATGGTGTATGATCAAAGTTTGAATGTAAATTCTTGGTTGTGTTTGAATTACTTTGATAGGTTGATCGTACTGAGGTAGTTGGCGTAATTTGAGAGTTTACTCGCGATGAAATTGTAGGTGGTGTGCGAAGTGTTTGTGATTGCGAGGGTGAGTTTGTTGTGGATGTTGCATATTCATCATCATCATTGTTAGGGAAATCGTTGTCTTCTTTATTTGGTTGGATTTCTTGTTCCTGATGTTCATGTGTGGCTTCAAGGTTTTCAACTTTGAAGTCAAACCATTCAGGTTCATCGTTAGTGTGTTCATTCAAATAATCCTTCCAATCCCATACTTCATCCTCTTTAAACTTCACATCTCTACTAACACATATCGTTTGTGTTGTTGGATCAAATAATCGATAAGCTTTTGATCCTTGTTCATTTCCTAAGTATACCATTTTGTTGCTTCTATCATCTAACTTCGTCAGATGTTGTGATGGTACCTTTACATATGTTATGCAGCCAAAAACTCTTAGATTTTCTAAGTTTGGCTTTCTTTGTTTGATTGCTTCATATGGAGTAATGTCTTCTAAGGCTTTTGTAAGAACGTTGTTTAGAATGTATACAACATGTCTAACAGCTTCAGCCCAAAAATTTTGAGGCATGTTGGTTGCTTTCATCTTGCATCTTGTTGTAGACATAATTGTCCTATTTCTTCGTTCAACTACTCCATTTTGTTGCGGTGAGTAAGGTGCGGTAAGTTGTCGTGCTATGCCATTTTCTTTGCAGTATTGAGTGAATTCATTAGATGTGAATTCTCCTCCACAATCAGTTCTTAACATTTTCAATGTTGTCCTTAGCTCCTTCTCTATTGTATTCTTGTATTCCTTGAAAGTATCAAATGCTTGATCTTTCGTGTTTAAGAAATATACCAACATATATCTTGAGTAGTCATTGACTAACAAGAATATATATTTCTTTCCAGATGGTGTTGGTGGTGTGATTGGTCCACATAAATCTCCATATACTAAATCTAAAGGTGATGTTGATTAGTTTTTGCCTTATTGGGAAATGGCGCTCTACTGTGTTTACCAACTAAACAAACATCACAGATTTGTGTTGTATGTTTAATGGCAGGTATTCCTTGAACTAACTCTCTTTGAGTCATAGATTATAGTGATTCAAAGTTGAGATGTCCTAGTCTTGCGTGCCATAACCAAGTATTGTCCTTTAAATTTGCTAATAAGCAAACAGGTGTGCCTATCTTCAGACTTGCTTTGTATAGGCGGTTTCTCTGTCTTGTGACTTTCATGAAGATTTTGTTTTCCATTTCATAAAGTAGTAATTCATCATCTTCCATTACTACTTTACAACCGATTTTGGTGAATTGTCCAAGGCTCAATAAGTTGATTTTTAAGCTAGGAATGTAATATATGTGTGATATAATCTTTGTTTTTCGTCATCACATTCCATTAAGATTGAACCTTTTCCTTTGATCTCTATGTGAGATCCATCTCCGAATCTTACTTTTCCACTAACATTCTCATCTAGCTCCTTGAAGTTTTCTCTTATTCCCGTCATATGGTTTCTGGCTCCATTGTCTAAATACCATAGACTATCAACGGTTGTCTCTTTATATCCTACATCTTTTTCGTGTAGCGAGACATTTTGATCTTCAATTTTTGTTACATGTGGGTCTTCTAATATTGCCATTAGTAAGGTAGGTTCTAAGTCATCCTCGACAAGATTAGATTGCATACTAGAGTTTGTCTTTGAGTAACACTTAGTTGCATAATGACCTATCTTATTACATTTGTAACATTTTACTTTGCTAAGATCAATGTTTGATTTGTTGAAGTTGCTATGAGAATTTTCTCCATCTTTCTTCTCTTCCTTAAATTTTTCGTGGTTTTTTCCTTGTGAAAATTTATACTTTCCACGTCCACGCCCTCTAAAATGTTTTCCTCTATTTCCATGTCATGTGAACTTAAATTTTTCTTGATTGTCCACTTGTTTTCCTTTCTTGAACTTAATCCTTTCTTCGTAAGTCTTAAGTCTTCAGATTTCCTCTTCCATTGTCATCGTACTTAGGTCGGAATATTGTTCTATAGATGCGACTATTTGCAGATACCTATCAGGTACAACATTTAGTAGTTTCCGTACTAAGGTTTGATCTTCTATTGTGTGTCCTAGACTAGCGGCTTTGTTTACGAGTGTTGTTAGTTTTGTAGTGAAGGTGTCGATTGTCTCGTCTTCCTTCATTTATTACATCTCAAATTCGGATTTGAGTGTTTGCAGTCTTGCTTGTTGAACTATGTCTTCGCCAACGTGTCTAGTTTTCAAAGAATTCCAAATGGCTTTCGCGGTTTTGTGCTTTGTTATTTGAAGTAATTGTTCCTCGGGTAAGGCTTGATAAAGGAATGCAATAGCGGTTTTGTCTTTTTTCTTATCGGGTTGAGTCGTCTCAGACGGATCTATTGTTTTCCATAAACCATTCGCTTTGAGAATGATTTGCATTCGAATTGCCCATAATGAGTAATTCGCGGGCTTTAGGATTGGGCATTGTGTACTATTTGTACTAAGTTCCTTATTTTCATTTCCTTTTGTCATATCTTAAAGATATTGACAATAAATCTCCCAAAAAATTTCACACGAGGTGTGTTGAAATTTCTTATGTTTAGTGAGCTCTTATGTTTTATTTTTCCTTAAAGGGTATAAAACTTTATAGGTCTAGTTTTAATCCAAAAGCTATCCTCGGAGATTATATATTATAAAATGAATAACCTAAGGTTAATTACTCCTTAAAACTATTCCTAATTAATATAATAAGCAGTGTAATCACTAGGTTATTATACTTTCTAAAAACTTGACAAGGTACTAATTTGAAAATAAAAGTAACTTATCAAAAATACAATATATATCAAAAGATTAATATATAATATAAAAACAAAGTTGAAAGGGTGGTTTTGTAAAGTTTTGGAACCTGGAGAGGTTGATGGTCTAACCCGTAGTCTTTTATCATTTGTATGTGTTGCCCTATTATTGACGCACCTCTTTTATTTTTCTTCTTATCTCTTTCTGAGATAGAAAAGCGTCTCTTGAGACAAACTAAAAACTCTGTCTCTCTTCTTCTGGGATAAGTCCCGTTCTTCTTCTCCTAATCTTGATGGTTGACCGCCTGTGATAAGGCTTGGTTGACCGTCCTTGTTCTTCTCCGGTTTGCAGTGTTCTTTGCGAGCACTTGTGATCCCACAAAATGAAACCTATGGTTTCGTTGAATTGGGGGTTTTCTGACCGTGTAAGACTTGGATAATTGGAGATTGAAACTGAGTCAATTGATGATTCAATTTGATGTTCTGGGCTTGATTCCTCAACGAACAAGTGTGTTTGTTCCTTGTTGTGAATCGATTTATTTTTCTTGCCCTATTGATGACTGTGCGTTATCAGATTGGTATGAGTTTTTTGTTTTTGAATCAAAGGGATAAAACGGTTTTAACCGTTTCTTGATCTGTTTGGATTGGGTAATTTTTATTTCGATGTTATATTATCTATTGACTGATTTTCTTGCAAAAAAATAAAAGTGATATGAAACGTTGATAACATCAAATAGTCATGAATATTAAGTGTCAATTTCCCCCGTTAATACTCGTTATTTATATCATTTATATGGATTTACGCTTGTTTTCTATTGTTTTCCACTTTCAGGTAAATTACGAGCATTGGAGCTAAAGAGACGCGGAAATGGAAACATTACTAAAGATTTATCACAGTATGCCTATTTTGAAGAAGTTACGGCGTAACTCATCTCTCACATTACGCCGTAACTATTGCGTGACCCAGAAGTCCAACTTATCAAGAGGTTACGGCGTAACTCTTCCCAAAGATTACGACATAACTCCATTAGGTCAAAAGAGGTTCTACACCGCTGATACTTACACCGTAACTACTGCATCACTTACGACGTAACCGAGTTTATTGAAGACTACGGCGTAACCACTAATAAGGTTATGCCGTAACTAGCAGATCTAGTGCATTTACGAAGAAATAGATGGTTACGGCGTAACTCCTATTTTAGTTACGCCGTAACCCATATCTGGGCTATATATACCCCACGATTTCCAGCATTCCAGATCATCTCGCTTCCTCCCCTTCTAGGGAGCGATTAGGGCAAGCATCCCATTCCACACACAACACTCTGAGAACGTGGGAGAAAGCTCAAGGTAGGTCTAGGGAAGCATACGGAGCTATTTCCAAGGGAGAAGTCACACCATTACGATAAGCTTTAGCGTTTATTATTTCTTTTACTTTCAATTCATGTATTTCGTACCTTTGAATATTGAATTGATTTGCATGATTAATATGAGCGGCTAAGCACCCTTTGGTGCTAGCCTAGTTATGATTCCTTAATTGTTTTGTTTGTGTTTACTTTTACTCCCGTACAATTATTTCTAAGTGTATGCATGCATAGTTCTTTGGTAGTCACCCTTGGTTCGGTAGTTTTGAATGGCTATAGAGGCCAATTGCCTAGGAGATATGACCAACTGACCCTAGGTGAGCGGACTGAGACGGGAAGGGTAAGATATGACCAACTGACGACCCTTTCTACTTGTGCGATTTGACCAACTGATCACCTATCGTTTGAATGAACTTAAGAATTGGGGGGTGTAGTGTCTAAGTTCCTAACGGTCGGGAACTCACTATTTAGAATCTAGTATGTAGCGGTACTTAATGACTCGGCTTAGGGGACCAGGAACAACAGGACTTATGACTGTGCGCCTGATTTCTCCTGTGGTGGCATCTTTGCTGATAGGTTAGGGCGAATTGACCAAATGATGTCCTCTCAAATTTGACCCCACCTGAAATAATTGGAAGTAGGTAGACGTAGACATAACTAGCTAGGAGGATTAACTAGGTTAGCACCACTATTCCTCTATTGATTTCCTTCTACCATTTATTTGCTTTTATATTCTGCATTAGTAGTTTAATTAATTAAATACCTTTTGAAACCATTAATATTCTGTGACAATTAGACTTAGTAATTATCCGACACACATAGCTCTTGGGACGACCTCGGCTTTACCATTTACTACACTACACACGACCGGGTACACTGCCTGTTAGTGCATTAGGGTAGACCATAGGTATAGCGAGACACTATAAATATTAAGACCTGGTCAGTAAAACCTGCATCAAGTTTTTGGCGCCGCTGCCGGGGTATTATATTAGGATTGATATTAAGTCTTTCATTTCGTTTTTAAACTTTTCTCACGATCAAATTTCAAGTTTTCAGGTACCATGGAAGTTGTTAACATCAATGACCTCACTCTTGAGGAATATTTGGCGTTGACAAGAGAAAATAATGGGTCGGGGCTCGTAAGATCGGCAATTGGTGCGGATGTCCAGTTTGAAATCAGGTGTCAGTTCATGAGGGAACTGAGGCAAAAGCTTTTTGCGGGGACTGATAATGATGATGCCCACTTACATGTACGAAGAGTTTTGGAGATAGCCGATCTTTTTCACGTTCCAGGGATCACTCATGATGCTCTCATGCTCAGGATATTTCCTATTACACTCACTGGAGCGCCCAGAAGATGGTTTGACAGAATTCTAGCAGGGCCGATCAATACGTGGTATCTTCTAAAAAATGCATTTATTCGGAAATATTGTCCTCCTTCAAAGATTGCCAAAAAGATGAAAGAGATAAGGAGTTTCAGGCAAGAGATGGATGAAACGTTAGACGTAGCTTGGGAAAGATTTAATGACCTTCTATACAATTGCCCAATGCATGATCTCAACAACTATCAGAAAGTCCTTATTTTCTACAACGGGTTAACCATCCCTTCCCGCTAAATGCTCGACTCTCAAGGGCCAATCCCTATGATGCCTCCGGCACAAGCCCTTACATCAATTCAAAAGATGGCTGATCATTCACGAAACTGGTACGATGAAGCCGACACTTGGTCCACTAATAGCAATAGCTTGGATGATTTTGGTGATATCAAGAAAGGAATCGATAAGCTTGGATGTGATATGAAGATGGTTAAGGAAGACGTTCAGTTCTTCCATGATGAATGAAGATGGTTAAGGAAGATGGTTAAGCTTGAAGAATTAAACCAAAAGGTCTTGGAAAGTAAAAAGAATGCGGTTGGAACTATCAAAGCAACGGTGGGAAAGATGAGAGAAGTCATCAATGAGCCGGTTCCTGGTTATTTACCTTATATCAGACCTTATGTCCCACCTATCCCATTTCCAGGACGCATGAAGGTTTTGAGAAATGAAGAAACAAGCGACAATCAATTGAAGAAAATGGAAGCAAAGAACTTACAGAGTGATGAAGCAATGACACAAGCTAATGAGGAATCAACCACAACACACAACGGTATTACTTCTAGCTCTTCTTTTATTCCTAACAATCCTGCTTGTTTTTCTATTCAGGATGCTGAAATTATGGACGAAATCGTGCAACCCATCTCATCACCCGATAATGGTTATGTAGCTTCGGCTACTGAACCAATTTTAGTTGATCTTGCAAAGGAATTAGAGAACAAGATCTTGGACACTTCAGTGATTATCGAGGAGACACATGAGCCGATTAATCAGCCACATCACAAGGTGAACCATGCATCAATGCCATCAACTAAAACGGGTAAGGTAAGGAGGAAAAAAGGTTCTCCTTTAAGGTATGATTTTAATTCATCATTTCCCCATCCTTCAGCAAATTCACACCCTCATGGTGTTTATTGCTATTTCCACCCACACTTGGTTTCAAGTGAAGGGAGAAACACCCTTTTACGTAGTAAATAAGGGTGGAGTCAAGCTCGTGACTCGAACAAAAACAAGCGCTTCGTGGGAGGCACCCCATGCCTATCTTTCCTTTTTCATTTTCTTTTGTTTTATTTCCATTTCTGTAGGGTTTTGTGTTTTCTAACCATTTTTGCAGGAAACGAGGAAGTAATTGCTGCTGCAGTTTGCTGATCTGACCAGAGTTACGGCGTAGCTCATCTATGTGATTACGCCGTAACCAACTTTTTAGCAGCAGAATTCTTGACGCATTAATAATTACGGCGTAATACCATCTCCGTAGTTACGCCGTAACCATTCGCTTTCCAGCTTATGCCAGGTTTTGCTAGTTACAGCGTAACTCCCTAAAAAGAGTTACGGCGTAACTTTCCTCTGCTTTAATTCTTTCATTCTAAAACACATTATCCTTGTATTAGTTTTTAAATGAACTTTGTGGGTGTGTTCCCTGTAAACCCTCACGAGACTTCACTCTTCCACTTGGGACACCAAGTGGTTTAAAAGGCTTGTTGCATTCGCTAAATGCAATCGTGATTCCTACAAAAGTGAGTTAGGTTTGTTTTTCATTTTATTTTTTATTTTTAGAATTATGCTTGTCAGGATTGTGATTTCAGGGATTGAAGTTTGTTCATGACACTTAAATGAAGGCACGTTTCTTTCTCGTGTGCCTTCTTCTTTTTGGAGCAAATTTCAGGGAAGTTCTCGCTCTAATTCTACCTTTCTCTTCACCTTTATTTTAATGCCTAGTACAAAAGGGACTTTGTATAATTCAAGTGGGGGGACGGGAGTTGAATTATCTCTTGAACTTTATTTCGCCCTTATTTTTCTAGTTTATTTTGAAAAATTATGCCATTTTTAAAATTTTGACATGTTTTTCCGAACCTAACTAGATTAGACCTTAGCCGAGCACATACAACCCTTGATATTCCATGGTGATATTAGCCTTATCCGTTTCCAATATTTTACCCCAAATCCACCAAATTATGAGTGTGCCGGTAGCTTGTAAACTTTAGAACTTGGCCTTTGCATCATTTCGAGACCATAGATGAGGTATGTTGAGTTAGCTCGATGTATTTGGACTTTTTAGTTTTAGAAGGCAGTATTATAGGATTATCATCCAAACAGCCTACCATTGTGAGTCTATCGATTAGTCACCTCGACTTTTCGACCCCCATGTGAAACCCTTTTGTTGCACTCCCCTTTAGTGCAAGATACCCCTAGATACACCCTTCTGAGCCATTCCTTTCATTTTGTCAACCCAATATATTGTTTCGTTACCCCCTTACACCTTAGCCTACCCTGTAGTCTTTACTTGTAATTGGGAAGTCATCATTTGCTTAAGTTCAAGGTTCGAGTGGAAAGGTTTGGAAATCACGCTTTCATCGACAACAATTATGAAGATCATTGAAGACCCCCCGAATTCCCATTGTTCATCTCAAGTGGGGGATGTTATGTTATTATGTTATGTTTAAAAAAAAAAGATTCGAAAAAATAATAATAATAAAAAAAAAATAGTTGATTGATTTATGTAAAGTGCGATGTTATAAGCACTATAGTATGAGCTTTATTGTTTAGTATCGAGGAGGCCACCTCGGTCACATTAGAAGATTGGAGTTGGAGTTATACCAACTGAAGAAGAAAAGGTAGTGTGCCCATCACGACGTCCTCTAATGACACATCTACCTTACATTTCATGATCCGGTCTCTAGACTTCTAAGCTTGAACTTTGGGCGGACGGTAAGTGGTGATGACTTAGTTATAGATTTAGACTACCTGCTTGTTTTTTCATTTTACACCAATTATATATCCCATGTCTTATCCTACCCTTTAGTCATGAAGCGTGTCTAGGTGATGCAGCGAGCAATCTTTGGTGTCTTGGCCATGGATTTAGTCATGTATCATTGATTTTGTCCACTTCGCCGTGACATGTTAGTAATGACGAGTCACCCCTTAACCTTTGTCGTGTCTACCCATATTGCCTTCGAGAATTGTTTAGCCCTTAACTCTAGTGGTGGAGATTTGTGTAACCGCCAAGCTTATGATAGAATACATGCTATGACTGTGCGATTGAGTGATCACCCCAAAATTGACACTTAGAATAGTTGAGAGATTTGAGTGTTTGTTCCCCTTTCGTGAGGTGTTCGGCTTTGTTTTATTCTAGCATAAGGGATTTGTAAACTCATATTTTCCAGGTTTTGGGAGATATCTTTTTAGAAATCTATCTAATAAGGTCTACTTGAGGGCAAGTAGAGTTTAAGTGGGGGGATATTTGATAACATCAAATAGTCCTGAATATTAAGTGTCAATTTCCCCCGTTAATGCTCGTTATTTATATCATTTATATGGATTTACGCTTGTTTTCCATTGTTTTCCACTTTCAGGTAAATTACGAGCATTGGAGCTAAAGAGACGCGGAAATGGAAACATTACTAAGGATTTATCACAGTATGCCTATTTTAAAGAAGTTACGGCGTAACTCATCTCTCACATTACGCCGTAACTATTGCGTGACCCTGAAGTCCAACTTATCAAGAGGTTACGGCGTAACTCTTCCCAAAGATTACGACGTAACTCCATTAGGTCAAAAGAGGTTCTACGCCGCTGATACTTACGCCGTAACTACTGCATCACTTACGACGTAACCGAGTTTATTGAAGACTACGACATAACCACTAATAAGGTTACGCCGTAACTAGCAGATCTAGTGCATTTACGAAGAAATAGAAGGTTACGGCGTAACTCCTATTTTAGTTACGCCGTAACCCAGATCTGGCCTATATATACCCCATGATTTCCAGCATTCCAGATCATCTCTCTTCCTCCCCTTCTAGGGAGAGATTAGGGCAAGCATCCCATTCCACACACAACACTCTGAGAACGTGGGAGAAAGCTCAAGGAAGGTCTAGGGAAGCATACGGAGCTGTTTCCAAATGAGAAGTCACACCATTACGATAAGCTTTAGCGTTTATTATTTCTTTTACTTTCAATTCATGTATTTCGTACCTTTGAATATTGAATTGATTTGCATGATTAATATGAGCGGCTAAGCACCCTTTGGTGCTAGCCTAGTTATGATTCCTTAATTGTTTTGTTTGCGTTTACTTTTACTTCCGTACAATTATTTCTAAGTGTATGCATGCATAGTTCTTTGGTAGTCACCCTTGGTTCGGTAGTTTTGAATGGCGATAGAGGCCAATTGCCTAGGAGATATGACCAACTGACCCTAGGTGAGCGGACTGAGACGGGAAGGGTAACATATGACCAACTGACGACCCTTTCTACTTGTGCGATTTGACCAACTGATCACCTATCGTTTGGATGAACTTAAGAATTGGGGGGTGTAGTGTCTAAGTTCCTAACGGCCGGGCACTCACTATTTAGAATCTAGCATGTAGCGGTACTTAATGACTCGGCTTAGGGGACCAGGAACAACAGGACTTATAATTGTGCGCCTGATCTCTCCTGTGGTGGCATCTTTGCTGATAGGTTAGGGCGAATTGACCAAATGTTGTCCTCTCGAATTTGACCCCACCTGAAGTAATTGGAAGTAGGTAGACGTAGACATAACTAGCTAGGAGGATTAACTAGGTTAGCACCACTATTCCTCTATTGATTTCCTTCTACCATTTATTTGCTTTTATATTCTGCATTAGTAGTTTAATTAATTAATTAATTACCTTTTGAAACCATTAATATTCTGTGACAATTAGACTTAGTAATTATCCGACACACATAGCTCTTGGGACGACCTCGACTTTACCATTTACTACACTACATACGACCGGGTACACTGCCCGTTAGTGCATTAGGGTAGACCATAGGTATAGCAAGACACTATAAATATTAAGACCTGGTCAGTAAAACCTGCATCAAACGTTATATCTGATGCCGGCTTGATTGATCACTATTGTAATTAATCCCTGTGTGGCAGGTTGCGTTAGAAAACAGAACACAAAAAATGATTCTTGATTTAGTGTTCGTTTTGGATTTGCATAAATATTTTTCGAAAGAAAAAACTTAGTTCCTTTTGATTTTGAAACAGAAAACGAGAAATTGGTAAATGATGAATTTGGTTAGTTTTGACCAAACTGCTCTGATACCAATTGTTGGCCTTGTTAGGGTGAATCTACGATCTTTTTAACTTACTTCAAAATATACCAAGTAATAAGAAACAATTTGAAACTGTAAAAGCTTTTCATTATAAATTTGTCATCTATCTGTTTGAATACAATTGCTATCTATTTATACATATCGAATGGGTACAAAGAAGAGTTGTGTTGGTTCATTTGAACCAACAGTCGTGTCGATTGGCATGTAACTGCCAATAACCGTTTTAGAGTAACTGCTTTGTAACTGCCGTAGTTGACTTTCCTATCTGACTTTTGGGTTGACTTTGGGTCAATTGGGATTAACCCAATAACACCGACTTGCAATTGTTCAAAGCTGAACCAAAAAAAAATTATTATTCCAAAATCCAAAGCACCAAATTTCATTCTATCTTTGCAACTTTTCGTTGTTTAAGCACTTTACGACTTCTAGCAAATTACGCCTTGAACTATTCGATTTCTATAAACAAGTGACTATTCTAACAAAGAATTTCAAAATATGAGCTTTAGAGTGACCATTTACAAAAACATCTAAGCCCGTGTACAGTATCTGCTTGGAGTAATTCTTGCTGTTAGTAATATGCGAGATTGCATAGTTTGGAGGAAAGAAAATTATTTAATGTCTTAATAGATTTTATTCTCTCTGTTTGTTTCTCGCGACTTTTTTGTTATATGTCACTGCCCCTTACATATGTTCTTGTATATGATGACCAGATTTGTGTTAGAGCCAAAACCATTTTTAATGGATGAAAAGGAAAAGAAGCTAAGGATAGTGAAACTGCAATTGTCTCCTTACAGGTTTGCTTCTCCCTTATGTCCTATTTTTCTGCATACGGCTTAATTATCTTTAGAAATTGAATGTTTTTTGTCGGTATTGACTCAAAGCCGAGGTTTAGATCATAAAAGATACAAGAACTGTGATTTTTACAATTTTATTGCCTTAGGTCTTAGCAAGTAGGACAGAAACATGTTGTTTATTGCCAGTTCAATTATTCTAGCTGTGGTGAAAATTTAGGATGTATGACTAGAATACGTTGCAACTATTTGATTTTTTTGCTAAAGACAGAATTATGTATATGTAGCTAATGACGAGAAGAGTAAAAAAATGGTTTAAAACTAAACCAATGAACATAAAAAACACCCATAGTATTTTTCTGAGAGATATATGAACTCTCTGAATGATGCTTAGTCAATCATTTTGTAATGATGATGAGAATAAGCATATAACTATCAACCTATTCTAGTCCCTTTATCAGTCTGACCAGTTGAAGATGGAAGGAAGTACAGAGAGATAAATGAGAATTTGGTGATAGGAAGAAGTCAAAGTTTTCCTTACTCGTAGTATTAATGCAATCATTTTATTTAAAAAACTTGATATCATTTTTTAATAGCTGTTTATGAAGTATTTAAAAATTGTTTGACAACCCGGACGACCCACCACATTTTGACCGTCCAGTTTGGCCCACCAACCAAAACTACCCATTTTAAACCAATTGGCTTTCACCTGCCCGTTTTTCAATCTCTATGACAGTTGTGTCACCAAACCTTATAATTTTAGCTGCCTATATGTATGAATGTATATACATCCTTTCCAGAATTTGGAACTTGTCTTGGTCCCAAAAATTTTATCCACGGGCAAAAAAGATACAGTACAATTTTAACGTTGTATAGTTAATACACTTTTTAGTTAGCAGTTCGCCATTTTTACCCTTCATACCTCATTGAAAGTGTAGAAATAATTTTTTTACAGATTAAACCGTAAACACAATACTAGTGGGAAAGAGGAATAGTAATAAATATTCCCTTATTGAATACTCACATAATTTACATTAAAATCTGGACAGACATCAAAGGAGTACCTCGAGAAATAGTTGACAGATGTGGAGGCTAATTTGAGGGAGCTTCTTCAACAAGATCCAGGTCTTGCTCGTCAGATTATGTCAATGGCTGTTGTGTAACTGATTCATTCATCTTCTAAGAGCACCCACAGGAATCTATATTTTGCTCGATCGTACAACCATCAAATCTAGAAAGTGCTTGTGATCCTTACGAAGCCATTATGTTACATTCCTTGTGATTGTGCTAGAACCAAAATCATATAACATTTTACCTTCGACCATCTTTGTAATCTGAAATTAGCTGTTAAATGCTTATCTTATACAATACAATGTAACCTATTTTACTTGGTTCTGTGGTTAGTTAATTTGCAATTTGGTTGTTTTGGATCCCATCAGTCATATAGTTCTATCCTTTTTTTCTTTGCTTTTACAACATTTAATGTGAATTCGTGTTCGCAGCAATATGTTAACCCCAACTTATATACGTTAGCGCTACACAAAAAACGCCTAATAGCCCACACCAACTCATGTTCAATAAAAGAAAAAGGCAACACCAACCTAAACTTGAGGCACTTTGTTTTGTTGTTGCTATCTTTGATATTTTTGGTTTAGCTAGATTGCATATAGGTTGTACACATTCAAACTTATTCTCTACCTCTAGAATATATTGGTATTGATAGTACTATTGACACTAAAGTTACCAAACTTATAAGGTATAGTAACAGAAAGGAAGCGGTATATACCCAATACATGTTTGACATAATTAATAGCAACCCAAAATTTCTCTTCATTAACTGCGATTTTATTTCGTCTGGTCTATTGTTGATAGAAACTGTTTGTCATATTTAAACTTTAGTATAAATGCATGCGATATATAAGGGGGTTCCTTAATTCTAATGCGTACAAGCTACTAAGACGGTGCTGTTTCAAGGAAGAAGCTATTGAGATGGTGCTTTATATATGCACATGAATAAGCTATTACAATTGCTGGGACCTAACTAGTAAAATTCTGCTTGTTCAAAGTTTTGGAGTCGTTCTTGTAAGTTGTAACTTCAAAGTTCAAATGGTTTAAAAATCTAACAATTTGATACTGTATTAGTTATACCTTAAAAGGGTTATAACAAGCATAACCAATCTAAGTACTAGCTTACTCATGTGCTATTACACATTTGTACACTATCACTTAAACTTAAGCAGCAATCTAAATTCAAAAACAACCTGGCATATACCTAATTCTAAGGAATATATAATTCATACAGATCAATAATGATATGAAAATCAAATAGTTTAAGAAATTTCCAACTCAAGTTATGCTTCAAAATAGGGATGTCCTGGAGGGTTTGTGAGAAGTGGGACAAGACAAGCCTCTTTATTTTTTAGCCCTCAAAGTTTAACCCCGCTTCACAACATGCTATGCAATGCATCAACGTATCTCATGGACGGGCTTACACCACGACATGTTATGTAATGGATCAAAGCGCACACACTTTTACCTTTTGGCGTGTCTGATTTTTCTCGCTCTCTGATAGTTCTTTCCCTCTATATATCATACTATCAGTTTTCATTCTGAAACAAATATCAACAAAGTGTAAACATTTTGGCATAACTTGCAAAAATGGATATTTTCTTTACTTCTCTTTTATCTCTGATTATTCTTTTTGTTTCTTTTACTCTTCATATTTTGCTCTACAAATCCAAGTCACTGTTGGACTTGAATTGTACAAGTCTTGTATTATGAAGATAATGATAGATGAATGACCGAATATGTTAAGTAGAAAGTTTATAACCGAAAAGTAGTTATTTCGGTTGGTAGTTATAAGTTAGTTATTTCTGTAAAAACTGAAGGGTTGTGTCGTTTGGTTCATGACCATTCGAACCATCATGACCATTGGGTCATACCCTTTCAAGTCTATAAATAGTCTAGTACATGAATCTGTAACATAAGTGTGTGTGTCTCATTTCAAAGAAAGGCATAGTGTCTTTGTAACAATGTAACCCAATGTTATGTTGCTGAAATAAAATGAATCTTCTTGTTAATCTTGTGCAATACGATCCTGGAATTATCATTTGTTGGAGACCTGTGAAAATTCAATATGGTATCAAGAGCCGAAGGTTGTTGCAAGGATACAAGATATGATTCAAGTCTTTGATCAAAAGGATCAAGAGACCGAGAAAAGAAGACACCAAGGATGTTGGGGAAGATAGTGCACAATCAAGAACCAACGGACATGGACATCAAATGAATTGGTGGAGTTTTGTTGTGATCATTCGCGACAACAAAACAAGAAGGAAACTTTTGTAGAAGCAAGAGTGGAATAGCGCAGCATTATTACAACTCCTGACGTTGAAAGAAGCATAGAAGCAAGAGTAGGAAGCGCGAGACATTTTCTTGTGTGTTTGCTATTAACGCAACGCTGGAAACAAGAAAATGATACTTCTTTTGTGTTTTGCTGTCAACGCGACTGATGTGCCCGGTTGGTGCAAGTTTTAAATTTATAAAAGGTGAATTACCAATATTACCAATAACACATACGAGCAAGTATACTCGTCCGTTATAGCAAGATTATGAAGGTAATTCGGGATCGTTTGCAGGGATTTGAGTGAATCTAGACACAAGTTTGAATTAACGGAGTCTATCCAAAACATAAAACAATGCAAATAGATATAATTAAATTCAGATGATTAAAAACTACACTTGCTTAAACTAGTTTCATATCATAGATTAATGTGATTGTGTTAACCTCTTAACATGTTGGTTATGATAATTAGTTGGTGTACTAATCTATTGTTCTTACAAGTTAAACTTTGATCAAGAGTTTAGTTTATAAAAACAAGCATTAAGTTTAACCAATCAATTCAAGATCAATTCAAGTTTCATAAGTCTTCATACATAAACTTAAACACAAAAACATCCACTTGTTCATCAAATTGCTTAAGAAATGGTCAATACAAAAGGTAACCGATCATAGACAAAAGGCTACAATTGATTCTCAACAACTAATCTTACGACCATTTAGATGTTTCCAACCAATCCAATTTGATAATCAAAAAGTGTTTCTATTACAACCACACCTTAGTTACTTTGTATAATCAAGAATAATGGGTAAAAACAATCATTCATAGACAAAATGATTATGACTAGTTGAATAACACGAAGTTCTTTCGACCCCAATCATTATTGTCAATTAGCCAAACTTGATTAACAAATGTCACTATGAAACTTTAGCACAATTGGATCTTAGAATCAAATTGAAATTGAATTAAAACATGTTAACACAACCACTAACTAATCATATGATAATCAACATCATTTAAGCAAGTGCATAAAGAAACTAGCCACTCATAGCAAACATAAACATAGACTTAGAACTTTGAATATTAGAAAACATGATTGAAAGTCTTACAATGTTTGGAATAAGATTACAAATGGTATAGTAATGATTCCCAAATGATTGAGGTAGACTTCTAGGTGTTTTGGCCTCCAAATGGTGAACTTCTGGATCTCCAAACTTCTCTGGACTTCTAAGGACGAATTTTAAGAGCTTAAGGCTTTGTTTGATGAGTAGAGAGATTTGTATTATAGGTTGTTGTTTCTAATGCTCACAATTAGCCTCTATTTATACTAATTCCAAGACCTAGGGTATTAAATGCTGAACTTGGCCATCAAGGAGTGAGGAAGGGACTAGAATACACCAAGAGAAGGACCTAGAATCGTTTGGATGCAAAGGGGAAGCTTAGTGATGAAGATTTGGCAACTGCAGCTTCTCCAACCGGATCACTCATACGACCAACCGATCCGGCTGGTCTTCAATAACAACTAGCCGACCGATCCGGTTGCGGGTTGCGACCGATCGGTTGGCGATGGTAAAAACACTTATTCTGACCGAATTCCAACCGATCCGGTTGCGGGTGTAACCGGATCTGGTTGGATCTTCTGAGATACAAAAACTTGATCTTCTTCACTTACTTTGATTCTTCAATCACTGAGATCTTCAAAAGGCCTTGAGATACTGATTTAGTCTTATTGAAATGGGAATCTTTGCTTAGCTGAATATTTCTTCTTTTTCCTCCATTTCCCTGCACTTGGTTATAAACACTAGACAAATATCTCTAGATACGATTAAGTACTATAATCACGCAAATATAACCAAATAACAGATATAAAAGTACACATAACGCTACTAAAAACATGCACAATATGAGCGTTATCAAATTCCCCCACACTTAAACTTTGCTTGCCCTCAAGAAAATCTAGGAAAAACATCCACTGGTACAAAATCGTGATTATGAAAAATATGATGCAAATCAACCAAGTATAAATACGAGAGAGGATTCATCAATTATGCTTTAAAAAGGTGAAACATCAAGATGTTTGACAATATCCAATGATTTTCTTGCATGATTAACATTTCAAACACCTCACGAAAAAGGAACGAAATATAATTCACTCAATCACTCATTTTATTTAGAGATGGATAGTATTAAGGAATAGTACACTCATATTGCACAGTCATGATCTAAATATTACCATAGGCTTGTACAAGAAACAAAACTCCACCGACGTGGCGTGAGCACCAAGTAAAAACATCTAAAGAGGGCTTTTATTCGGGTTATAATGATAGGCTTCGGGTGAAGGGTATGGATAAGGCATGGGAATGTTAATGAAATTGGTGTTAAAATAAAAATGAAATCAAGTCTAAAACCCATGTTGCTAGCTACCAAACATTCCACGAACCAAATAAACGATTATAGCTTTGCTTTCTTCTTTTTCACTTTCCATAGCTTTTCACTTTGCCATGACAATTGTTCTTAGAACATAGCACATTGGCTCAATCAATCACATAGGATGTGGTACTCATAATCATTTGAACAATCTTCACTTTCCAGACGACTAGCAACCAACCATTTAGACAATGATACGGGGTAGGCTAAGGTTTAAAGTGTAAAATCTTTTGTATTTTCTGGGTGAAGCAAAAATGAAAGGGATGGCTCGGAAGGTGTAACTAGGGGTATCTAGTGCTAAAAATGAGCACTACAAATGGGTCCATGTGGGAGGTTAACTAACCAATGAGGCTAGCTAATATATCATTAGATGTAAAATGGAAGGCCATTTGGGTTAAATCCTACGGTGCCTCTTTATCACACGAATTCACTTATATCGCACGAATGCAATCTCACTGCGGTCTGGTAATGATTTACAAGCACAAGTTCTAGAATAAATAAAATCACCGGCACACTCATAGCAAAAGATCCAAGCATAAATGATGTATGCTAATAAGAAATAGGATCAAATCCTCACAATTTAGTGGAAAGGGTATAATATGTGCTAGCAAATGTTTATCGATCCCAGAATGGATTGCAATAGTAATCGGAACACATCTCGAAGTTTCAAATATTACCAATTTTACCAGTGGAATGATCCAGTTATTCTAATAGATAATCCTAAAAGTGTGAAAACAACTAGATCACAAGGGCAAACAAAATTTTAAATTTAAACATGAAAACTATAATTTTTCCTATTCACCCCCCCCCCACACTTAAGTTAGACATTGTCCTCAATGAAAAACGAACTTCAAAGTATAGAAATAGGGAAAATAGAGATGAAACCAGATATGTCAACGAGTTTATCAGCTTAAAATCTTTCTTCATTCCTAGCGTCCACTGGAGAAATCATCACCTGCACACAATCTTATAAACAAACAAAAGGTTTTATCAAAAGGATGGCACCCCCCCCCACACTTAAGTTCAACCAAAGGTTTAAACTTTGGGGAGTGACCATAGAAAATCAAATCTGAAACACACGGGTTACCTCCCGAGAAGCGCTTGATTTATTACCGAGTCCTTAGCCTGACTCGAATCTTCCCGAATTTATTTAGCTGCAAGGGCAGCTTTGAACATTTTGTAAAGTTCGGGGATGTACATGAATTCTTCACCAGTAGCTTCAATATCGTCCCAGACGAACTCAGCAGATGGTTTCCATGGAACAGTTTGTGGGATTCTTCCTGGAAATGGTGCTATAAAGGTGATAGTTTCGAATTCATTCTCATGGTATCTCCAGGACACTGTCGCAACTGAAACTTCTTTCATTTGCTCCTTGTCGTAATATAATTAGATTCGGTGTCCATTAACAATGAAACTTCCACCTTGTTTGTCATAGAGTTCGACATACCCAGATGGATATCCATGTTTTACGACATATGGTCCAAACCATTTTGGTTGTAACTTAGGAGCTTTGAATTTGAATTTCATGTTAAAAAGCAGAACTTTATCTCCGGCTTTGAATTCTTTTCGAATTCGTAGCTTTTTATCATGATAAGCTTTTGTTCTGGCTTTATACAGTTTGGAGTTTTCATAAGGTTGGAGTCTTAATTCATCGAGTTCGTGCAATTGCCGAAATCTTTTCTCTCCAGCTATTTTGAGATCGGTGTTACAATGTCTGAGCGCCCAATAAGCACGATGTTCAACTTCGAACGGCAAATGACAAGTCTTCCCTTACAAGAGTCTGTAAGGAGTTGTGCCAATTGGAGTTTTATAAGCCGTACGAAATGCCCACAGAGCATCGACAAGTTTTCTTGCCCATAATGAAGGATTGTCTTTTACTGTCTTTTCCAGTATTCTTTTGAGAGCTCTGTTGGTATTTTCGACTTGACCACTGGATTGTGGATGATAGGCAGTCGCAAATCGATGATGAACTCTATATCTTTTCATGGTTTTCTCCATTTGTTGATTGTAGAAATGAGTTCCTCGATCGCTTATGAGTGCTTTGGGAATTCCATAACGAGCGAAAAGCTTTTTGAGAAAATTAACGACGACACAAGCATCGTTTGTTGGTAAAGCTTCAGCTTCTGCCCATTTGGACACATAATCTATAGCAACGAGAATGTATTCGAATTTGTGGGATTTAGGGAAGGGTCCCATGAAATCTATTCCCCAAATATCGAATATTTCACACACTTGAATGCTTGTTAATGGCATTTCATCTCTCCGAGATAGATTGGTTGTTCTTTGACAAGCGTCACAATTTTGAACAAGTGTGTGTGCTTCTTTGAATATTGTTGGCCAATAGAATCCAGCATCAAAAACTTTATTAGCTGTGGTGGAAGGACCATAATGTCCCCAAGTTGGGCCATGATGACATTCGTCAAGAATTTTTCGGGTTTCGGAACCAAAAATACATCTTCGGATCATCCCATCGGGACACATTTTGAAAAGATATGGTTCTTCCCAAAAGTAGTATTTGAGTTCCGAAAAGAATTTGCTTCTTTGAGCATGAGTTAGACCTTTTCTGAGAATTCCTCCGGCGAGGTAATTCGCAAAGTCAGCAAACCAAGGATCGTCAGTTTCATCGATGGTCATGAGAGTTTCATCGGGAAAATAATCATCGAGTTCTTCTTCTTTTAATTCCTCAAGATTAGGATTTTCGAGGCGAGATAAGTGATCAGCAGCAAGATTCTCTGCTCCTTTCTTATCTTTGATTTCGATGTCAAATTCTTGAAGTAGTAAAATCCATCGAATAAGACGAGGTTTAGCGTCTTGCTTGGTAAACAGATATTTGAGCGCTGAATGATCGGTAAAAACGACTGTTTTTGAGAGCACAAGATATGATCTGAATTTGTCAAATGCAAAAACGACGGCCAGTAATTCTTTTTCGGTGACGGTATAATTTTGCTGGGCACTACTCAGTGTCTTGCTAGCAAAATATATAGGCCGAAAATGTTTTCCTTCGCGTTGACCTAAGACAGCTCCAACAGCAAAATCGCTTGCGTCGCACATAAGTTCAAAGGGTAGTGACCAATTAGGTGAGACCATGATCGGAGCACTAGTAAGTTGAGATTTCAGTGTTTCGAAAGCTTTTATGCAATCAGCATTGAAGTCAAAGACATATTCTTTCTCAAGAAGTTTCGTCATTGGACGAGATATTTTGGAAAAATCTTTGATGAATCGGCGGTAAAAACCAGCATGTCCTAAAAAACTTCTAACGGCTTTGACGTTAGTTGGTGGTGGAAGTTTTGAGATTACATCGACCTTTGCTTTGTCTACTTCCATTCTGGCACTGGAGATTTTGTGGCCAAGCACAATTCCTTCGGTTACCATAAAGTGGCATTTCTCCCAGTTGAGAACAAGATGTGCAGCTTCGCATCTTTCGAGCATTTTATCGAGATTAGAAAGACAAGCTTCAAATGAATCACCAAAGACTGAAAAATCATCCATGAAAACTTCCATGGAGGTTTCTAGCATGTCTTGGAATATGGCGATCATACACCTCTGAAAAGTCGCGGGTGCATTGCAAAGACCAAAAGGCATACGCCGATATGCGTAGGTTCCAAAAGGACAAGTAAAGGTGGTCTTTTCTTGATCGTTAGGATCGATGGGAATTTGGAAATATCCTGAAAATCCGTCGAGGAAACAAAAGAATTTATTTCCTGCTAGTCTTTCAAGCATTTGATCCATAAATGGGAGCGGAAAGTGATCCTTTCTGGTGGCTTTGTTTAATTTACGATAGTCAATACAAACGCGCCAACCAGTGACAGTTCTAGTTGGAACTAGTTCATTTCGATCATTAGTTACAACCGTCATTCCTCCTTTCTTGGGAACACAGTGTACAGGACTTATCCAAGGGCTATCCTGAATTGGGTAAATGATTCCAGCATCAAGAAGTTTTATGATTTCCTTTTTAACAACTTCTTTCATGTTGGGATTGAGTCGACGTTGACGTTCTACCACAGGTTTAATCCCTTCTTCAAAATTGATTTTGTGTTTGCAAAAATTAGGACTAATTCTTGGGATATCAAATGTTTTCCAAGCAAAAGCTTGTTTGTGATTTTTGAGGACAGAAACTAAACTTTCTTTCTCATTATCCTCGAGCAACGAAGATATGACTACTGGAAGAAGAGAGTTTTCCTCCAAATAAGCATATTCAAGATGATCTGGGAGAGGTTTGAGTTCGAGATCTGTGGGTGGTTCTTCGATAGAGGATTTAATTCGCATCTCGTCATTGAAAGTTATTTCTTCGAAATTTTCTTCCTCTTCCTCTATTTCTTCTTCTGAGTTCTCTCCTTCGAATTCTACTTTCATGAAATCATCAAATTCTTTATCAAAATCTGTTTCATTGATTTTTTCGGAAGTAGTCATGAATGGATCGGATTCGTTCAGTAATGCATCTAATTCCTCATCAGTGACTTCATCAATAACATCGACGTTAAAAAAAGTGTCATCACTGGAATGTGGGTAGCGCATTGCTTTATCGATAAGAAAAGTGATTCGATCTTCCCCAACTCCAAGGTTGAGTTCTTTTCCTTTCACTTTGATGATTGCATCGGTGGTATTTAGGAAAGGTCTTCCTAGAATGAGTGGGACTTTACTATCTTCTTCCATTTCCAAGATTACAAAGTCCACGGGAAAAATGAATTTACCGACTTGAACAAGCATATTCTCAGCGATTCCCACAGGATATTGATAGGAATGATTTGCCAATCGGATACTCATTTTTGTTGGTTTCAGGCTGTTGTTGCACAACTTGGAATAGAGTGAATAAGGCATCAAATTGATACTTGCGCCAAGATCGGCCAAAGCATTGCATTTAACATTATTCCCAAAAGTGCATGGAATAAGAAAGCTCCCAGGATCTCCGAGCTTTGGTGGGATTTTGTTTTGAACTATAGCTGAGCATTCTTCGTTAAGAAAAGCTGCTGAAATTTGCTCAAGCTTGCTTTTGTTATTAAGAAGTTCTTTCAAAAATTTCCCGTAATTGGGCATTCCGGCTATAACATCAACGAGAGGAACATTGAGTCTAACCTCTTTGATTATTTCGATAAACTTCTTATAACGTTCTTCCATCTTCTCCTTCTTTAGGCGTTGAGGATAAGGAATTTTTGGTGTATACGCCTTGACGGTTGGAATGTTTTTCTTTTTGGTGGTTTGAGTTGTGTTTGGTTCTTCGTTTTCATCCTCACTATCAATGGTGACAGGAGCATTAGGATTAGGTGGTGGATCGTACGAGAGACCACTTCTTATGAAAACATCATTGATATGTTCATTTCTTGTTTGTGGTGGACGGTACGTCTTATCATTTGATGGTTTTGGGTTGGATTGAGTGTTACTTGGCAATGAACCAGATGGTCTAGAGGAATGTTGGTCAGAAAGTCTGCCAAGCTTGTTTTCAAGATCTTGGATAGATGCTTGATGATTTTTCTGTCCTTGCTCAACTTTGGCTTTGAGATTGAAAAATTGATTTTTGATAAAATCATTTGCGGATTTTTGACCAGCCATGAATTCTCTCATGGTTTTTTCGAATTCGGTTTCTTCTGTCTTTTTGTCGGGATTTTGTGGTGGTGGATCGTCAGTTCGTGGTTGAGAATCACGGTTGTCATCCCTTGGTCGGCGATCTTGCCAATTTCCAGAATTTCGACCTTAATAATTACTACGATATCCTCCTCCACGGTATCCTCCTTGAGCATAACTCGCTTCTCCTTCCTTCGGTCCACCCATAGGTTTACCGTCGCACTCGGACGATGGATGATTTCCTCCATAATTGTTGCATCCGTCTCGTATTTCCTTTATTTCATCTTTGATATCTTTGTACTGCGAGTCGATTTTTGAGGTTAACGCTTCCATCTTTTCCATGAGTTTTGAGGTATCGGCGTTTTCGACAAAAGCAACGGTTTTTCGGAGAGGTTTGGTTTTGGAATCTTTGGACCAATCAAGTTTGAGAAGTACTCGATCTTCGAGCAATTGATGTGCATCGTTGGGAGTCTTATAGAGAAAAATTCCTCCAGCATCAAGGATGCCTTGAGAGATTTCATCTAGTCCATGGTAAAAGATTTGGATAATGGTTCCTTTTGATAATCCATGTCCATGACAACTACGAAGCAAATCTTTCATTCGAAGCCAAGCTTCGACAAGTGATTCGTTTGGGTTTTGGTTGAAAGCACGAATTTCTCCCATTAATTGATCAAACATGGCAGGTGGAAAGAATCGGCTTACAAAAGCTTGCCTCATCTCCTCCCAAGTATTGATGATTCCTGGGGTTAATTCATTGTACCATACTTTAGCATCTCCGGCGAGTGATGATGGGAAAAGTTTGAGTTTGATGGCATTGACATCGGTGTCGCCATAACGGAACATGCCGCAAATTTCGATGAATTCGGCAATGTGCTTATGCGGATCGGTCCGCGCACGGCCATCGAATTGTCGGTCTTTGATCATAGAAAGGTGATGTCCCTTCACGGTGAAGTTCTCACCAAGGTTAATAGCAACAATAGCACTTTCGGGGGTTGGTGCTACGGTTCGGTTGGTTCCCCACATGGGTTGATAGTCCGCCATGGGAAAAGGTAGATTGGTGAAAGAGTTGTAAACAACTTTGGCTTCAATGAGGTTGTCAAATGGTGGGTTTGGTACTCTTGGTACATGATTTTCCAATGGTATAAAACGTGTTCTCCTTCTTCTTCGAATCAAACGTTCGGGTTTGGTAAGAGGTGAAATTGGTTCTATTCCCGCTGCTCGAGTGTTCATACAATGTCCTAGAGAATCCAGGCAATATCTAAACACACGGACAAACAACGAAAATAGTTTTTATGGGTCAGAGAAGGTAACCGGATCGGTTGCGGGATGCGACCGATCGGTTAGACCAGTTGATTGATGGGCAAAATCGTAATCGATTCGGTTGAGGAGCAACCGGATCCGGTTAAGGTTTCTGAGATTTTTTTTTTTTTTTTTTTTTTCGAATTGACTTTGGGGAATTCAAAAACTTGTTGAAACACAATCAAATCCCCGGCAGCGGCGCCAAAAACTTGATGTGCTCGGTTGGTGCAAGTTTTAAATTTATAAAAGGTGAATTACCAATATTACCAATAACACATACGAGCAAGTATACTCGTCCGTTATAGCAAGATTATGAAGGTAAGTCGGGATCGTTCGCAGGGATTTGAGTGAATCTAAACACAAGTTTGAATTAACGGAGTCTATCCAAAACATAAAACAAAGCAAATAGATATAATGAAATTCAGATGATTAAAAACTACACTTGCTTAAACTAGTTTCATATCATAGATTAATGTGATTGTGTTAACCTCTTAACATGTTGGTTATGATAATTAGTTGGTGTACTAGTCTATTGTTCTTACAAGTTAAACTTTGATCAAGAGTTTAGTTTATAAAAACAAGCATTAAGTTTAACCAATCAATTCAATATCAATTCAAGTTTCATAAGTCTACATACATAAACTTAAACACAAAAACATCCACTTGTTCATCAAATTGCTTAAGAAATGGTCAATACAAAAGGTAACCGATCATAGACAAAAGGCTACAATTGATTCTCAACAACTAATCTTACGACCATTTAGATGTTTCCAACCAATCCAATTTGATAATCAAAAAGTGTTTCTATTACAACCACACCTTAGTTACTTTGTATAATCAAGAATAATGGGTAAAAACAATCATCCATAGACAAAATGATTATGACTAGTTGAATAACACGAAGTTCTTTCGACCCCAATGATTATTGTCAATTAGCCAAACTTGATTAACAAATGTCACTATGAAACTTTAGCACAATTAGATCTTAGAATCAACTTGAAATTGAATTAAAACATGTTAACACAACCACTAACTAATCATATGATAATCAACATCATTTAAGCAAGTGCGTAAAGAAACTAGCCACTCATAGAAAACATAAACATAAACTCAGAACTTTGAATATTAGAAAACATGATTTAAAGTCTTCCAATGTTTGGAATAAGATTACAAATGGTATAGTAATGATTCTCAAAGGATTGAGGTAGACTTCTAGGTGTTTTGGCCTCCAAATGGTGAACTTCTGGATCTCCAAACTTCTCTGGACTTCTAAGGACGAATTTTAAGAGCTTAAGGCTTTGTTTGATGAGTAGAGAGATTTGTATTATAGGTTGTTGTTTCTAATGCTCACAATTAGCCTCTATTTATACTAATTCCAATGCCTAGGGTATTAAATGCTGAACTTGGCCATCAAGGAGTGAGGAAGGGACTAGAATACACCAAGAGAAGGACCTAGAATTGTTTGGATGCAAAGGGGAAGCTTAGTGATGAAGATTTGGCAACTGCAGCTTCTCCAACCGGATCGGTCATACGACCAACCGATCCGGCTGGTCTTCAATAACAACTAGCCAACCGATCCGGTTGCGGGTTGCGACCGATCGGTTGGCGATGGTAAAAACACTTATTCTGACCGAATTCCAACCGATCCGGTTGCGGGTGTAACCGGATCCGGTTGGATCTTCTGAGATACAAAAACTTGATCTTCTTCACTTACTTTGATTCTTCAATCACTGAGATCTTCAAAAGGCCTTGAGATACTGATTTAGTCTTGTTGAAATGGGAATCTTTGCTTAGCTGAATATTTCTTCTTTTTCCTCCATTTCCCTGCACTTGGTTATAAACACTAGACAAATATCTCTAGATACGATTAAGTACTATAATCACGCAAATATAACCAAATAACAGATATAAAAGTACACATAACGCTACTAAAAACATGAACAATCTGAGCGTTATCAGCGACATAGGAAGAAAGGAGTAAGAACACATCATTTTGTATAGAGAACGAGTGGGAAGGCTTTGTAAAAACCGGTTTGAAAAAAGATACAAAGCAAGATGTAAGACGCAGGACTAGCGCGCAAGATGTAAGACGCAGGACTAGAGCGCAAGGAACGTTGTTGTGGAGAAGAAAATGTATACGTGGAACAAACAAAGGACTGTTTTGTTTCGGTGGAATGAAATCAGAAACGAAGGACTGTTTTTGGTTCGGTTTGGTTACCAAGACATGGTACCACGGATTGTGTCGGTACAACACAAGAACAACAACAACGAGAGAAGAAAACAAAACGACGGACTATTTTGTTTTGGTGGAACGAAATCAAACGAAGGACTGTTTTGATTTGGCGTGGGTTACCAAGGCGTGGTAACAAAGATTGTGTGTAGGTTTCTTAGGAATCTCAAGCAAACCAAGATCAAGAACAACATACAAAAGAAAAAAAGGAACGTGTAGTGTGGTTACCAAGGCTGGTAACAAGTTTTTGTGTAGGAATGTTTGTGATTTCTAGATAAGAAATCAAGAAAAACACACAAGGGTTTGTGTGTAGGAAGGTTCTAAGATTTCAAAGAGACCGAGATCAAGAACAACACACAAAGGAGATTTTGGTTGTGATTCAAGACAACAAAGCAAGGAGGCTGTGGAACTATTTTGTTTAGACTCGTTGGCAAGGAAAATTCGACAAGAAAAGAGAAGGAACCATGGTGTTTATTTGATTCGAATCAAAACAAAAACAAGGCAACAAATTCGAGAGGTATTAGAAAAAAAAGTGGCAACGAGATAGGAAGAAACAAAAGGAACGAAGCATGTAAAAGATGAAAATAGGCGTTGCTTGGAGATATGATAAACCAAGGCAGGGAAACAATCAAGGATTGTTTGGAGACGTTTAGCAATACAAGAACAACAACAAATAACGAAAAGGATGGGCTGATCACTCGTTCATAGGAAAATACCGACGGGTATTGAAGAGCTGTTGAAGATACGGTGTAAAATTGAAGAAACACAAGGAAGTATTGTGGCACAACGTTGGAAAAGAACAAGCAACAACAGCAAAAATCACGAAGACAAGAAGAAGGAAAGAAAAGACATGGAGAAGAACATGAAGACTAGAAGAAAAAGACTTAAACAATTAGGGGGGAGAATGTTGGACTTTAATTGTACAAGTCTTGTATTATGAAGATAATGATAGATGAAGGACCGAATATGTTAAGTAGAAAGTTTATAACCGAAAAGTAGTTATTTCGGTTGGTAGTTATAAGTTAGTTATTTCTGTAAAAACTGAAGGGTTGTGTCATTTGGTTCATGACCATTCGAACCATCATGACCATTGGGTCATACCCTTTCAAGTCTATAAATAGTCTAGTACATGAATCTGTAACATAAGTGTGTGTGTCTCATTTCAAAGAAAGGCATAGTGTCTTTGTAACAATGTAACCCAATGTTATGTTGATGAAATAAAATGAATCTTCTTGTTAATCTTGTGCAATACGATCCTGGAATTATCATTTGTTGGAGACCTGTGAAAATTCAATAGTCACCCGAACATGGGACACCGCTTCCGCCTGGTGGAAAAGGATGGCCAATAATTGGTGAGAGTTTGGAGTTTCTTGCCACCGGATGGAAAGGTCATCCTGAAAAATTCATATTTGATCGCATGTCAAAATATTCGCCTATAGTGTTTAAAACATCTCTGATGTTGGAAGATGCCGCAGTATTATGTGGTGCTCAAGGTAACAAGTTTTTGTTCTCAAATGAGAATAAACTTGTACAAGTTTGGTGGCCAGCTTCAGTGTAAAAAATCTTTCCATCTAATAACAACATAGCATATAAAACAGAACCCATTAAAATTAGAAAGTTGCTTCCAAATTTCATCAAGCCGGAAGCATTGCAAAGATATGTCCCTATTATGGATGTAATTACACAACGGCACTTTGCAGACAAATGGGATGGGCAGAAAGAAGTTGTGACGTATGAACTCACTAGAAACTTCGCTTTTTTGCCCGCATGCAAAATCTTTGTTAGTATCGATGACCCTGAAAAAGTCAGATACTTATCTGCCCCGTTTGAGAGCATCGTTACGGGGATTATGTCGATACTTATTGATCTTCCTGGAACACCGTTCAGAAGAGGGATCAATGCTGCCAACTTCATAAGAAAAAATCTTATAGCAGTTGTTAATCAAAGGAAAGTAGATTTGGATGACGGAAAAGCAACACCAACACACGATATATTGTCACATATGATTATTTTCCGAGATGAAGATGGTGAGTTTATGGAAGAAAATGACATTGCTGACAAGATCTTGGCGTTGCTAATTGGTGGCCATGATACTGCGAGTTCAGCTACTGCTTGCTGAGTTACCTGAGATCTATGATGGAGTCTACCAAGGTATATATATAAGCTTTCACTAGATAGAATTTATACTCCGACTCATAGCATTATTTTTGGTTGAGAAATAACTCAACTTCTGATCAGGTTTGAACCTATATTTCGTTTGTGGGACATTCTGCAGAACAAATGGAAATTGCAAATTCTAAAGCACCCGGAGAACTATTAAATTGGGAGGATATGTCAAAGATGAAATACTCATGGAAAGTTGCATGCGAAGTTCTCAGATTAGCCGCACCACTTCAAGGTTCTTTTAGAGAAGCCATTACTGATTTCACGTACAATGGCTACTCTATTCCCAAGGGCTGGAAGGTAATTTCTTTTTAACAAATAACACTAACAAGCAGTCACAACTGACACGCACACTAGCTTATCTATATTGAATTTAAACGCACAACTATGGTCCCAACTTTCTTTATTTTATGTGGTTTTTTTTAGATACTTAATCTATATGTTCACCGGTGTTTACTGTGCACATATGGTTGGATTTGGACAAACATTGACAATTTTTACTTATTGGCTATAGGTATTAATTTTGAATAGAATTTAAAGGGAGGTGCGATTTTAATAAGCTAGTTTCGATATGGTTTTAATTTAATTGCATGATCTTAGTTATATATGTAACGATGTTCCAAACAAGTTACTCTCAATGTGGTTGCAACCTAAATTCCTAAACACTTTTCATTTGTATAGTTATATTGGAGTGCAGGCTCGACCCACAAAAACCCTGAGTTCTTCCCAGAACCCAAAAAATTTGACCCATCAAGATTTGAAGGAAATGGACCAGCACCTTTCATGTATGTGCCATTTGGAGGAGGACCGCACATGTGTCCTGGAAAAGAGTATGCTCAACTAGAAATACTTGTGTTCATGCATCATCTTATACGTAAGTTTAAATGGGAGAAAATGATTCCTGATGAGCAGATAATCTATAATCCAATGCCTAGCCCGGCCAAGGGTCTTCCTATTCGCATTTACCTGCATAAAGCTTGAAGACAGTGTCATTCACATATATCTAGCAAATTAGGAATCGTCTTTGTGCTTCATATATCTAATATCAAGAATATACTGGATTTGAAAAGGTGCTGGTATGGGATCTCAATGTTATAAGCATACAAGTTTTTCTTGTGCTTTGTTTCTTGCTGAGATCACATAGGTTTTGTTGGCCTTTATCACGGGATCTATGGTCTAAACGTTTCAATCACAAGTATACCGAATGAATGTTGTGTTAAGATTAAATAAACTGTAAATGTGTTTATGTATTAATCAAATATGTCATCATTATGTTTACAAACAAATGTATCGAGTATATATACTGTAATGAAAGGGTACATTGAACCATTGTGTCGGTTCTGTGATATGAGCAGTTATTTGTAACTGTTTCTGTAACTGCTGTGTAACTGCTTTGTTGACTTTCGTATGGTTGACTTTTGTTGACCGGGTCATTTGGGGTTGTGACGGGTTTAGACGGGTCGATAGTGATTAACCCAATATTCTCCCCCTTAATCACGATCGGCTTGCTTTAGATCTTTGACTCCAAGTAGTTGTCTCATGGTGAGGAATCTGATCTTCGGTAATGCCTTTGTCAGTATGTCAGCCTTCTGAAATTCTCCACTTATAAATTCGACTTGTAGGTCTTCTCTTTCGATGCATTCTCTTATAAAGTGGTACTTTATGTCAATGTGCTTACTTCTTCCGTGGTATACGGGATTCTTCATTAGTTCGATGGCGGACTTGTTGTCGACCAGTATTGTAACTTTTTTTTCTTTCGTGTGTGTAAGCTTGCTAAGCAGTCTCTTTAACCATAATGCTTGTGTTGCTGCTGCTGTTGCTGCAATGAATTCGGACTCACATGATGATAGAGCTACCGTGGCTTGCTTTTGTGTACTCCAGCTGATTAGTGATTCACCGTAGTAGAAGATAATTCCAGTAGTTCCTTTGCCTTCTTGAGTGTTGACTCCGTAGCTGCTGTCACTATAACCTTGTATCTGTTTTCTTCCATTGTACTTGTAGGTGATTCCATAATCTTTTGTTCCTTTAACATAGCGTAGTACTTGCCTTATAGCTTTCATGTGTTGTTCCTTCGGTTCTTGCATAAAACGACTAAGTAATCCAATGGAGTAACTTAAGTCGAGTCTTGTATGTAACAAGTATCGTAAGCATCCAATCAAGCTTCTATATTCAGTTGAGTTGACCGTTGTTTCTTCAGTGTTCTTTGTTAGTCTTTTTCCTGGATCCATAGGTATTAAAGTTTCGTTGCAGTCTAGCATTCCAACTTCTTTTAGGATCTTGCTTGCATAGGCGGATTGCTTAATTGATATGTCACCTCCAGTTTGTGTGACTTCAATTCCTAAGTAGTAGGATAGTAATCCTAGGTCACTCATCTCGAATTTCTCTTCCATTTGAGCTTTGAACTTGTCTATTTCTTTCTTTGGTGTGCCAGTGATGATTAAATCATCCACATAGACTCCTACTAGAAGTATTGAGTCTTTTGACTTCTTTGTGTAGATAGCTTGTTCTAAAGCGCACTTCTTGAAATCTAAGGACTTCAAGGTATTATCTAACTTTATGTTCCATGCACGTCGTGCTTGTCTTAATCCGTATAGAACTTTTATCAATCTGTAGACTTTTCCATTTTCTTTTATAAATCCTTCGGGTTGTGTAACATACACTTCTTCTTTTAAGTCTCCATGCAGAAATGCAGATTTGACGTCTAGGTGATGTACTTCCCATTTGTTATTAGCAGCTATGGCTAATAGTAATCGGACTGTTTCCATTCTTGCTACAGGTGCAAAGACTTCTTCAAAGTCTATGCCATGCTCTTGTATGTAGCCTTTTGCTACTAGTCTAGCTTTATGCTTGATTATATTTTCATTAGCATCTTTCTTGGTCTTGAATACCCACTTTAATCCAATGGCTTTTCGTCCTTTTGGTAGTGTGGTTAGTTCCCATGTATTGTTTCTATTGATGGAATCTAATTCGACCTTCATTGCTTCGATCCATTTTTTATCGTTTGATGCTTCCTTGTAATTCTTTGGTTCATCTTCAGCTAGTAATAAATGCTCGGGTAAAACTTCCTCGGTGTTTTCATATAAATCATTCAACATTCTAAAACCTTGTAATGGTGTGTGATCAAAGTCTGGATGTAGATTTCAGGTTGCAATTGAGCTACTTTGATGGTTGAATGTATTGAGGTAGTAGGTGTAATTTGAGTATTTATTCGCGATGAAATTGTAGATGGTGTGCGAAGTGTTTGTGAGGGTGAGTCAGTTGCTGATGCTTCATATTCATGATCATCGTTTGTAGGGATATCATCGTCTTCTTCATCTGGATGGTTTTCGTTTTCTTGATGTTCATCTGTGGCTTCAAGGTTTTCGACTTTGAAGTCAAACCATTCGGGTTCATCGTTGGTGTGTTCATCTAGGTAATCCTTCCAGTCCCATGCTTCATCCTCCTTAAACTTCACATCTCTACTGACACATATTCTTTGTGTTGTTGGATCAAACAATCTATAAGCTTTTGATCCTTGTTTGCTTCCTAAGTATACCATTTTGTTACTTCTATCATCTAACTTTGTCAGATGTTGTGATGGTACCTTTTCATATGCTATGCAGCCAAAAACTCTTAATGTTTCTAAGTTTGCCTTTTTCTTCTTAATTGCTTCATATGGAGTAATGTCTTCTAAGGCTCTTGTAGGAACGCTGTTTAGAATGTATATAGCGTGTCTAACAGCTTCAGTCCAAAAGTTTTGTGGCATGTTAGTTGCTTTCATCATGCATCTTGTAGTAGACATGATTGTCCTATTTCTTCGTTCAACAACTCCATTTTGTTGTGGTGAGTAAGGTGCGGTTAGTTGTCGTGCTATGCCGTTTTCTTTGCAGTATTGAGTGAATTCGTTAGATGTGAATTCTCCTCCACGATCAGTTCTTAACATTTTCAATGTTATCCTTAGCTCCTTCTCTATTGTTTCTTTGTATTCCTTGAAAGTACCGAAAGCTTGATCTTTCGTACTTAGGAAATACGCCCACATATATCTTGAGTAGTCATCTACTAACAAGAATATATATCTCTTTCCAGATGGTGTTGGTGGTGTTATTGGTCCACATAAATCTCCGTAAACTAAATCTAATGGTGATGTTGATCTAGTTTTTGCTTTCTTGGGGAATGGTGCTCTGCTGTGTTTACCAACTAAACAAACATCACAAACTTGTGTTGTATGTTTAATGGCAGGTATTCCTTGAACTAACTCTCTTTGAGTCATAGATTTTAATGATTCAAAGTTGAGGTGTCCTAATCGTGCGTGCCATAACCAAGTGTTGTCACTTAAGTTTGCTAGTAGGCAAACAGGTGTGCCTATCTTCAGAATTGCTTTGTATAGACGGTTTCTTTGTCTTGTGACTTTCAAGAAGATTTTGTTGTCCATGTCATAAAGTCGTAGTTCATCGTCGTCCATTACAACTTTACAACCTATTTCGGTAAATTGTCCAAGGCTCAATAAATTGTTTTTCAAGCTAGGAATGTAATAGACTTGAGATATGATTCTTTGTTTCTCGTCTTCACATTCTAATAGGATTGAACCTTTTCCTTTAATCTCTACATGAGATCCATCTCCGAATCTTACTTTTCCACTAACGTTCTCATCTAGTTCTTTAAAGTGTTCTCTTATTCCAGTCATATGGTTACTAGCTCCATTGTCTAAATACCACTGAATATCAACACTTGTCTCTTTATATCCTACATCTTCTTTGTGTAGCGAGACCTTTTGATCTTCTAGCTTTGTTACATGTGGGTCTTCTAATATTGCCATTAATAAGGTTGGTTCTAAGTCCTCCTCGACAAGATTAGATTGCATACTAGTGTTTGGTTTTGTATAACACTTAGATGCATAATGACCAGTCTTATTGCATTTGTAACATCTAACTTTGCTAAAATTAATATTCTGTTTGTTGAAGTGATTGTGAGTGTTTTCTCCATCCTTCTTCTCGTGGTTATTTTTATCGTGGTTCTTCCATCCTTTATATTTTCCACGTCCACGTCCTCTGAAATTTTTCCCTCTATTGTCATGTCGTGTGAACATCAATTTGTCTTGACTGTCCACTTGTTTTCCTTTCTTGAACTTAATCCTCTCTTCGTAGGTTTTAAGTCTTCCTATCGCCTCTTCTAATGTCATTTCACTTAGATCGGAATATTGTTCTATAGATGCGACTATTTGCAGATACCTTTCGGGTACAGCATTTAGTAATTTCCGTACTAAGGTTTCATCTTCTATTGTGTGTCCTAGATTAGAGGCTTTGTTTACGAGAGTTGTGAGTTTGGTGGTGAAGGTGTCGATTGTTTCATCTTCCTTCATATATAACATCTCAAATTCGGATTTGAGTGTTTGAAGTCTTGCTTGTTTAACTCTGTCTTCGCCAACGTGTCTAGTTTTCAAAGCATTCCAAATGTCTTTTGCGGTTTTGTGCTTTGTTATTTGAAGTAATTGTTCTTCGGGTAAGGCTTGGTAAAGGAAAGCAATAGCGGTTTTATCCTTTTTCTTATTGGGTTGAGTCGCTTCAGTCGGCTCAATTGTTTCCCATAAACCATTCGCTTCGAGAATGATTTGCATTCGAATTGCCCATAGTGAGTAATTCGCGGGCTTTAGGATTGGGCATTGAAATTGGGGTGTACTATTATTAGTACTAGGTTCCTTACTACCACTATCTTTCATCATATCTTAAAATGACAAATAAATCTCCTATAAAGAATTTTAACACAAAGTGTGTATATTTTATAAAATTCTTATTTTTTAAAATGAGCTCTTAATGTTTTATCTTCCTCAAATGGGTGTAAAACTTTTCTAGGTATAGTTTTAACAATTTTTAAACTATCCTCGGAGATTATAAAATTTAAACTGAATAACCTAAGGTTAATTACTCCTTACAAATTATTCCTAATCAGTATTCTAAGTAGTGTAAAAACTAGGTTAGATATACTAAACAAAATATGATAAGATTTTAATAATGTTTTAAAATAACTTATCAATCTAAAAACTGTATATATCAAAATATATAATGTAAAATAAAGTGGTTTTAAAAACTTTGGAACCTGGAGGGGTTGATGGTTTAACTCGATGCCTCAATAAAATAAAATCCTTTGACTGGCCCTTATTAGTACACGCGTTCACTTTATAACCCGTTTATCTCTTTTTCTGTTTTGTTGAGATAAAACCACGCGTCCTTTTTTTTCTTTGAGATACTGGTTTTTCAGTCTCTCTCTCTCTCTTCAGAAGATAACTTTTTATCTTCTCTCTTCTTCTCCAATACAACCGACGGTTGAACCGGCCTCTTTTTGATGGCTGTGGTTTTGACCGTTCCTTCTGCTACCTCCGGTGTGGTGTTCTTTTACGAGCACTGTTAACCCTTCAATTTGAAACCTAGGGTTTCGGATTAATTGGGGGTTTTATGATCCGTGAGTATCTTTACGATTGGAGTTTGCTAATGAATCAATTGGGGTTTTCAATTGATCCTTCTGGGCTTGATTTCGTTTAAGAACAGGTGTGTTCATTCTAATTCGAATCTTTACTTTTGTGCCCTAAATGATGACACTCGTATTTGTTTTTATTTCGAATCAAAATATTTAAACGATTTAGTTCATTTTTTCTGATCCTGTTTTGGATTGGTAATGAAACTGGTTTTGAAAAAAAAATTTGCGAGTTTAATTTGTTGCCGGGTTGTGAGTAATCACTAAGTGATTATACCCCTGTTGCGACAAACATTGAGACACAAAAATGACGTCGGGATTTGTGTTCTTAGCGATTTGCAAAAAAAATTTATTTCGAGACTTGGTCTATTTTTGATTCTGGAACTTTTACGAGTCTGGGTAAATGATGATTGTTGGTTGATAGACCAAACCGCTCTGATACCAATTGTTGGCCTTTATCACGGGATCTATGGTCTAAACGTTTCAATCACAAGTATACCGAATGAATGTTGTGCTAAGATTAAATAAACTGTAAATGTGTTTATGTATTAATCAAATATGTCATCATTATGTTTAAAAACAAATGTATCGAGTATATATACTGTAATGAAAGGGTACATTGAACCATTGTGTCGGTTCTGTGATATGAGCAGTTATTTGTAACTGTTTCTGTAACTGCTTTGTTGACTTTCGTATGGTTGACTTTTGTTGACCGGGTCATTTGGGGTTGTGACGGGTTTAGACGGGTCGATAGTGATTAACCCAATAGGTTTGTTTACTTTTTTTTTTTTTTTTTTTTTTTTTTTTTTTTTTTTTTTTGGTATTTGCTTGTGATTTAATAATACTCATACCATGCATATTCATAGCATGATGATATAAGGACCAGAACAATAAATTGGCGTACTCGATTGTACAAGTTTCGTTATCAAGTTGACTTGAAACGAACACAAAACTACAAATCATCAAATCAGCAGAACCAAACCAAACTGCTAGTTAGACCGACTGGGCCGGAATTTTGTTGTAAACTGGCCAAACCAGATCATGTAAGTCCCTAACGGAAGAGCTTATTTAGAAACAAAAAGGAAAAGAATACAAGCATATGATCATACGTCTTGGCATAACAGTCATGAGTCATGACATACCCCGTCGTTTCTACTTTCTAATCCCTCCTATATAAATAAATGATCATACGTCTTGGCATAAAAATCTAGGTAACTCAAATAGTACGTGTGTTTCTTTGTTAAATGTGTATACGCCTTCTAGAGGTACTCTCAAGTCTAAACTTCATTTTTTTGCTTTAAAAGCAAACCAACAATTTCATACTATAAAAGCAAATCAACACCTACTTGGTTGAGGAGCAATCTCACATAGTGACATATCACTAGTTACAAGTCATTTTATGCAAACCCATATTTTATATCTAAACATGGCTTTTTCTGTTGCATTATATATATTATCTAATTATTTAGCTGTGAAGTTTCCTTACAATACTCAAGAAAACTTTAACATACGTAAAAGAAGTTTAACATTGGTTTTTTTAGCTAATGTCAACATAGTTGTGTTTATCAAAATCTTTTTTATGTGACATATCAATATCCTTAAAGAAGTTTGCTAACATATAACTACGCAAAGCGAGTACATGATTCATTACCTCTCTTCGCGGAAAGCGAACCTGATAAAACGACCATTTACGCATCACCAATATTACACGATTTACGCCTAAGCAGACTTTTTTGAAAAGACAAATTCAATTACTTACCTAATTTTGCAAAACAGAGACGTTGGGGATTTGAAATATAGCTATTTATTTTTTGAAAAAAACTAAAAAAATAAAAACTTTACTCACTTTTTTGCCCTCTAAATTTTTTAAAAATACCCCTTAAATATTCTAATTTTTACACACATTTCTACCTACACATCTCAATAATACTTCCATTACCTCAAATATCATCAACCAACTTCCACCATGTGTTACGTTGCTCAATTTCAACTTCAACAACAATTCCTACAAACCCAAATTTCCCAACAACAATATCAACAAACCCAACCACTATATCAACCCTAATTTTCCCAACAACAATCCCCACAACCCACATAATCCGAAGCCCGGGGCCGTCATCACTCAAGATACGTGGCAAAAGCAAAGAAAAAAAAACCCTCGCGAACGAGAAAAGAAAACCAAAATAACTCGTACGCCATGGAGTCAAACCGAAGAATTAATTTTGGCGGAATGTTCGTTATATATATATATTTGAGGATCTGAACACGGGTACCGACCAAACCGATGACACATTTTGGTACAAAATTCTTGCTAAATATAAATGACCCAACCACGAAAAAGAGGTACATAACGCGTACCAATAACATGTTGACCAAAAAGTGGACTTCCATGAACTGAGAACTCCAAAAGTATAACTTAATTGTCAACCAAACCGAGAGGCTTAACGGTGAAAATGATAAAGATTTGAAGATGCGTGAAGGGGGGGGTTGAATAGTTTCACCGTTTGTAAATTACGTTTTAAAATCTTTTACAAGTTTGTTTTAAAGGCTTTTAGATTCAAACTTTATGCGACATCAACACAATAATATTCGAACACAATGAATATAAACAATAATTAAGAAGTAAGGAATGTAAAGGAGTAAAGAGAAGAAACGATAAAACAAAGACACGGAGATTTATAGTGGTTCGGCTACGAAGCTCTATCTTCGCCCTACTCCACTCCTCGAGTATCACACTAG
Organism: Chrysanthemum seticuspe; assembly: GCA_019973895.1. Taxonomy (NCBI): domain Eukaryota; kingdom Viridiplantae; phylum Streptophyta; class Magnoliopsida; order Asterales; family Asteraceae; genus Chrysanthemum; species Chrysanthemum seticuspe. Next base: position 293,931,305 of record BPTQ01000005.1, read on the forward strand.
AGAGTTCACGACCACTATGTCAACAAGCTCCCTTTAGGCAGAGAAAACCATACACCAATTTACGACACTAAGCGAAATGTTGAGTTCTAATCCTAGCTAAAACCAATCTACACCACACTACACACAATACTACACGGACATACACACCATCCAATCTACAATCACCCACGGACGTACACACCATCCAAATCTACCTATTACACAGCAACTTACGACTTACGTCGAATCTATCAATATACAAGAATGGAGATATAAAGAATATAGATCGAGGAGAGAAATGTAACATTGGTTACGAGGTCAATGACTAGACTTCAACACTTCGTTTCTTGACGAATACGAGTGTTCTTCTCTAGCAATTTGAGGGAAGATGAATGTGATCACTTGTAAACAATTACCAATATGTTAATATGATCAAAGATGAGAGATTTGAAAGATTTGAGAAGACATAAAATTTTAGTGCTCAAGAGGTGAATTTTTATGTGGAATAGTGCAGTATTTATAGTAATCAAGAGGATCGGGAGACGGTCCCATAAAGCTGGACGGTCCCATATATATAAGGGACCGTCCCATAAACTCCGCTCCAGTTTTTGTCTTTTAGTGGAGAAATGTTTATCTGGTGAAAATTTATCTGATTTGGGCTGGAATATTCAAATTCAAATATTTTATTATGAATAAAACATTTCTTTAAATTATAAAAATGATTTGTAAAAACTTTTGTCACATTTATAAATATGTAAGTTTTAGAGACAACCAGAGAAGAACCTGAGCTATTTGGAGATGATGATTTGCTGCGTCCACCCGACAAAAAACGAAAGTCTAAAAGTCAGCGATTTTCAAACTCATCTGCCACTTCTTCTTCCCAAGAAGCTTTTCAAGAGATGTTGCAACAACAACTAGCTCTAGACCGTGAGGCAAGATGTAAGAAACAAGTAACGAGGCTAGGGCGAGGGTGAATATAAACAAAGAACAAGGACATGAATATGCTTGCAATCAACGCCGAGGGGATGGATCCGGTAGACAAGGGTATTATTGAGGAGGCCAAACGTGAAATCCGAGCCAACTATTTTCCCCAAAACTAGTTTAGTTCATGTACTTTTATCTTTATGTCTTTTTTTTCACTTCTTTTTTTTTCTTTTTTTTAAAAAAATTGTGTACTTTTTAATTTTAGTTTAATGTGTTGTTTTATTTGAAAAAAAAGACTATGAGGTCCGAGGGTGTCCTGTTAAATTATAGGTACTTCTGAGTTATAAATAAAAAGTGCTGACGTGACAACACTTTTCAAACATACAATTCACACCAAGACATAATATATATCCCAAAAGTATAAAAGAAATAAACAAATAGAGGAACAATTAGGAAAAAGTGAAAAGATATATAGATGGTTGAGTTTTTGAGAATTTACCCGATAACCCCAGATAGGCTTGCTAAGAAATGCATGTTTCACAAGGAAAACATAAGTGTTAATATATAAATTAAGTAATACGGGTTTATATTTTAATAAAACTATACTTTTCGTCTTGATATCAGGTTTAAATGTTTTTGAGATAATATGTTGAATATAGAAATAAGAGTTTGATATGATTCGTTATTCAAAACACGTTTCGATAATACTTAATCCGATTAGATAAGTTTAAATAAATTAAAATACTGAAAGTGTTTCATAATTGTTACATCCAATGTATATTTAGTCCGATAGGTAACTGATAACTAGTCCATTATCCAATATGTGTCTAATAATTGTCCAAACGATACCAATCCATTATATGTCCAACATTCTTCAAATCATAATCCACGTATATAATTTGTTAAATATCTGTATTCCAATATAACAATCCCAATATATTCGAAAATTACCCAAGAGTGCCAAAGTCAAAACAAATACCCACGTTAATCCGATATTCGTATCCGATAAATATATCAAATGTTTACTTATTACAATAATTTAATCGCCATTATTGATTTAAGTCTTAACACAAATTTAATGGGCTGTAGACCTAAGTCCAAAACAAACGAACCTTTAATAATTCTTGTTAACCCGCTTTCTTTGAAATCAAATAGACACGCTTCTCGGTTTCACCTTGATCCGAGAATACGACACATATACTAGACCATACTTGTGGTTCTATTGATTCGATAAGAAAAACACAACTCAATTTACTCATATATATATATATATATATATATATATATATATATATATATATATATATATATACATATATATATATATATATATATATATATATATATATATATATATATATATATATAGGGAAGGGATCTAGTAAGAAGATTAATTAAAATAAGAAGGGTAAGAAGTAATTCTAGCCACACAATTTAAATAAGGAGAGAAAATTTGAAGGGACATGCATTCACTTTTTTAGGTGCATCTAAAATGTGTGGTTGTGGTTTCTTCTTATCCTTCTTATTTTAATTATTCTTCTTATTTGATCCTAACTCTATATATATATATATATATATATATATATATATATATATATATATATATATATATATATATATATAGGTTAAGGTTCATATAAGATAGTTGTTAGAATAAGAAGTATAGGAAGCCAATAGAATAATGCCAAGTGTCATGAAAGGTTCATGAAATTTAGAATAAGTTCAATAAGGTTTAAGGATATTTTAGGTATTAAACCACTCATTCCTTCCTTTCTTATAGCAAACCCTAACACTGCGTTCCCGAGTTTATTTTTCGAGAGAAGGGGAAAGGATTGGAGAGAAATGGAAAGGAAACCAAAAGATAGTCGTGTTCCATAGATTTGTTTTTTGAAAGAAGAGAAAAGAAGAGAAGAGTAAATTATGCTAAACTTCCTTTCACAATCTTCTTCCCAATATTGGGAAGAATTGGAGAGAAAGTAATTTTGGAAGTTTATAAAATGTGTTGTTCACCAAAATGCCCTTTTACAACCTTTTTTTTTTGTTATTCACGATGCATTATTTAAGTATAAGATACATTTTATGACATGCGTACTTCTTTATTCTTTTTGACTTCTATAACAAATCTGATGAAACTCTATCATATGTATGCATCGTCATTTTGTAGTTGAAAAAAACTACTGTAACTCATAACTTAATGATAACTATCGGAAGTGCTTGAAATTGCTCCACGATATTTAAAAAGATTACAGTACTAATCTTCTCTTCGCTCACAATAAATATACTATTTTCTCTGAGCAATAACAAACACAATGAAATTAAATGAAATATAAGTTTATGTCATGTTGTTGGTTTTCCTAGGTCCACAGGATTTTATCATGAATTTTTTAAACTTTTTATATTCAATTTCTTTAGTTAGATCGGAGTTAGTTTAGATGATTTTGCTTGAAGTAATTTTGATTTTCTTTGCGTTTGCACATTATTCGATATCGATGTTGGGTTCTAAGTAAGTTTCTATTTAGTTAGTAGATGCTTTCTGAAGCGTTTGTGTTTTTTAATTCAATCTATTAAAAGATGATGTTATAGCTAATTTACGTACAATGGTATATCTGTAAAATTAGTAATCTTCTCTTCTTTTCTCTCCGACTCGGGAACACAAAAATATATTATTTCCATTTCTTTTCTTTGCAACTCGAGAACACAAAAAGTGTCATTATTTTCTTTTCTCTCCTCCTTTGTTTTCACCCCTCTCTTCTCTCCTCTTCTTTTCTCTCAAGCTATACTTTGAACCGGTTTTTAGGCGACCTTGGTATTTTAAAAAATTATTTAACAAAGTAATGTATTGTTAAAAGTATTTAATTAATTAATGTTTATTTTCTTCTTAAAAAGATGCGTAAATTATCAGCAAAGTATTATGGAAAAGTTGTGCAGTATGTTTCACTGTTTGATAGTTTCAAATAGTTGATAATGAAAGAATGTAGTATGATAGTATTGTTGATTTGTATTTCCTTTTGAATGAGGCATGTCTCATTTCAGTTTGAGGAATATTATCTTGTAATTTGTGGTTTTGGAGATTAATATAATTGATTCACCTTTGCACCCAAAAAAAAAAAGATGCGTACTTCTTTATTCTTTTTGACTTCTATAACAAATCTGATGAAACTTTATCATATGTATGCATCGTCATTTTGTAGTTGAAAAAAACTACTGTAACTCATAACTTAATGATAACTATCGGAAGTGCTTGAAATTGCTCCACGATATTTAAAAAGATTACAGTACTAATCTTCTCTTCGCTCACAATAAATATACTATTTTCTCTGAGCAATAACAAACACAATGAAATTAAATGAAATATAAGTTTATGTCATGTTGTTGGTTTTCCTAGGTCCACAGGATTTTATCATGAATTTTTTAAACTTTTTATATTCAATTTCTTTAGTTAGATCGGAGTTAGTTTAGATGATTTTGCTTGAAGTAATTTCGATTTTCTTTGCGTTTGCACATTATTCGATATCGATGTTGGGTTCTAAGTAAGTTTCTATTTAGTTAGTAGATGCTTTCTGAAGCGTTTGTGTTTTTTAATTCAATCTATTAAAAGATGATGTTATAGCTAATTTACGTACAAGGGTATATCTGTAAAATTAGTAATCTTCTCTTCTTTTCTCTCCGACTCGGGAACACAAAAATATATTATTTCCATTTCTTTTCTTTGCAACTCGGGAACACAAAAAGTGTCATTATTTTCTTTTCTCTCCTCCTTTGTTTTCACCCCTCTCTTCTCTCCTCTTCTTTTCTCTCAAGCTATACTTTGAACCGGTTTTTAGGCGACCTTGGTATTTTAAAAAATTATTTAACAAAGTAATGTATTGTTAAAAGTATTTAATTAATTAATGTTTCTTTTCTTCTTAAAAAGATGCGTAAATTATCAGCAAAGTATTATGGAAAAGTTGTGCAGTATGTTTCACTGTTTGATAGTTTCAAATAGTTGATAATGAAAGAATGTAGTATGATAGTATTGTTGATTTGTATTTCCTTTTGAATGAGGCATGTCTCATTTCAGTTTGAGGAATATTATCTTGTAATTTGTGGTTTTGGAGATTAATATAATTGATTCACCTTTGCACCCAAAAAAAAAAGATGCGTACTTCTTTATTCTTTTTGACTTCTATAACAAATCTGATGAAACTCTATCATATGTATGCATCGTCATTTTGTAGTTGAAAAAAACTACTGTAACTCATAACTTAATGATAACTATCGGAAGTGCTTGAAATTGCTCCACGATATTTAAAAAGATTACAGTACTAATCTTCTCTTCGCTCACAATAAATATACTATTTTCTCTGAGCAATAACAAACACAATGAAATTAAATGAAATATAAGTTTATGTCATGTTGTTGGTTTTCCTAGGTCCACATGATTTTATCATGAATTTTTTAAACTTTTTATATTCAATTTTTTTAGTTAGATCGAAGTTAGTTTAGATGATTTTGCTTGAAGTAATTTCGATTTTCTTTGCGTTTGCACATTATTCGATATCGATGTTGGGTTCTAAGTAAGTTTCTATCTAGTTAGTAGATGCTTTCTGAAGCGTTTGTGTTTTTTAATTCAATCTATTAAAAGATGATGTTATAGCTAATTTACGTACAAGGGTATATCTGTAAAATTAGTAATCTTCTCTTCTTTTCTCTCCGACTCGGGAACACAAAAATATATTATTTCCATTTCTTTTCTTTGCAACTCGGGAACACAAAAAGTGTCATTATTTTCTTTTCTCCCCTCCTTTGTTTTCACCCCTCTCTTCTCTCCTCTTCTTTTCTCTCAAGCTATACTTTGAACCGGTTTTTAGGCGACCTTGGTATTTTAAAAAATTATTTAACAAAGTAATGTATTGTTAAAAGTATCTAATTAATTAATGTTTCTTTTCTTCTTAAAAAGATGCGTAAATTATCAGCAAAGTATTATGGAAAAGTTGTGCAGTATGTTTCACTGTTTGATAGTTTCAAATAGTTGATAATGAAAGAATGTAGTATGATAGTATTGTTGATTTGTATTTCCTTTTGAATGAGGCATGTCTCATTTGAGTTTGAGGAATATTATCTTGTAATTTGTGGTTTTGGAGATTAATATAATTGAATCACCTTTGCACCCAAAAAAAAAAGATGCGTAAATTTTTAGCAACCAATTGATCACCATCGTCCCATGATCGTCAACATATTATCAAATCAATTTGTCACACCCCCAAATTACCTGTTTTGCAGCGGAATGGAATTCCTGGGGGATGACTGTCATAGCATCAAAGTTACAGTTATATCGAACGACCTAAAGTGTCGTTTTGAAAATATCGTTTGATTCAGTAAAATAATCAGAGTTTACAAAACATAGGTCCCAAAATATTTCCAATATACCAAAATGAGTTTGTTACAATCAAACGATAGTTAAGTGCATAAAATATAGGTGAGACGCGTCGACACCGCGACTCTATGATAAGTCCACATGCATGCCATGAAGTGAATGCCTTAGATACCTGAGATAAAACATGCTAAAAGTGTCAACACAATGGTTGAGTGAGTTCATAGAGTTTAGTCGAATTGTAAAGCCTTTCAAAAATGTTCATGCAGCAAAGACTAAGTTTTTGGTCATTAATTATAGTCTACAAAGCAAAGGCATTGTAAATCCACTCAGTTCCAAGTTCCGCCCATACAAAACTTGCAACCTGTGTGTTCACAACCCACTGCCAAAAGTAGTATGTCTAATAGTCAAGTGCACATTATCATAATAGTTGACAAAGCAAAGGCATTGTAAATCCACTCAGTTCCAAGTTCCGCCCATACAAAACTTGCAACCTGTGTGTTCACAACCCATTGCACAAAATATAGTGTGTCTAATAGTCGAGTATAAGATACCATAATAATTCACAATATTGCACCACATATATAATAATTCATGGATGCTCCGAACATGGGAGTATTTGTACTGCTCCAACAAGGGAGACTCCTTTGTCACTCGACCACCTAGCCGAGAATTATTGAGAACGCTCCACCAATAAGGCAGGACTTTGCACACTCCACCGATAAGGCGAGAATTATTGAGAACGCTCCACCAATAAGGCGAGACTTAGATTGAAAATGCTCCGTTCCCATAGGGAGACATTCTGCTCCGGACCGGGGAGGCTTTAATTTTCTCCGAACAAGGGAGACTTTATAGTGATGCTCCGAACATGGGAGACTTAGATTGAAAATGCTCCGTTCCCATAGGGAGATATTCTGCTCCGGACCGGGGAGGCTTTAATTTGCTCCGAACAAGGGAGACTTTATAGTGATGCTCCGAACATGGGAGACTTAGATTGAAAATGCTCCGTTCCCATAGGGAGACATTCTGCTCCGGACCGGGGAGGCTTTATAGTGATGCTCCGAACATGGGAGACTTTAGGTCAAGGTCATAACATGTACAGTTCAATAAGTTCAAACAAGTCATAAGTTTGTATTTAAGTTCAAGAGTTCCGTTCAAAAGTTCGTAATTAAGTTCAAAGATTTAAGTCGAGTTCAAAAGTTCAGGACACAGTCAAAGAGCTCGAATAATATCAAAAGGTTCAAGATAGTCGAAGCGTTCAAAATCACGTCAAACAAGTTTAAAATATATCAAAAGGGTCCTTGTACAAGTTAAAAGAGTTAAACTATATGTCACAAAGTTCAAATCAAGTCCAAAGTGTTCACTTATATGTTAAAGGGTCCAAATCAATTTAAAAGAGCTCAAATATACATGTCGAAGGGTTCAAAATCAAGGAAAGTGATTCAAATAATAGCGTTCATAACATATTGATCAATTTAGTTCGGGCATAATCTACTTACGCGCACATAGAGTGAAACAAAAGATATTAAGATCATATAAGTGTAAAGTAAAAGCAAGTAGTTGAGCATGTATCTCCCCCGAAGAGTTTATAAAACAATTAAACGAGTAAAAGTGGGGCTACGAACTCACCTGATGCAATGTTTATGATGACAAAAGTAGATACACTGAAATGAGGTGCAATCTCTATCCGCAACCTATTATGAATGATATGCTCTAATATAAGTCATGAAACAATGTCGTGCATGCAAACTCATATGATATCCATACCACTTGTACACTTTTGAAAATAAAGTTTATCGTCGAAAAATAATCTTATAAAGTCTTGACAATTTATAAATTACTTTACAAGTATTTACGTTGAAACGATATCCTACGATAGTCATTTAGTGATTTATTATGAAACTATAGCTTTTCGTCGTAAAACAATGTCATTTGACAATTTCATGAAAGTGACTAAACGTCCTTGAAAAGCTAGTCGTAAAATGGTGCACATCAAGTGTTAGGAAACAAACTCAACGGTTTTGGGAAGCTTGTATCATTATCTCAAAGTTTTAGCATTGAAGTTTTCATCATAGAGGTCTCGATCATGGAGAAAATATAGGTAAAGTATGGTACTTGTGTCCAAAATATTGTTTAAGGGTTATTTTCGTCAAAGTTTAAGTGACCGTATTTTATTCGTTACAACTTCGTTTGACGAACGGTTGGACATTTTGGAAAATAGGCTAGGCGAACTTACTTTTACTAGAAGACATCGTTTCATAAAAAGTATTCCATCAATGTTAAAAACAACCCTCAACATGGTCATTCGCGGCAGATATGTTTGTCTATTAGAAAATATATTAGTTATGCTTATATAAAATAGTTACGGCAACTTGTTTAAAATGTGAATAACTTAGTCGTTATAAGTCCGTTTTCTACGTTTTATATATCCTCGGAATCGTGATAATATATACTAATATATTTTTGATAAGTCGACACATTTAATAACGCTTAAGATTCATTTTTGACTCGTAAAAAGTCGAGAATACATGCTGAATTTTCTGAAACAAATAGTTTTCGTCGTTAAACTTGAAAATAGCATAACTTCTTCGTTATAACTCCGTTTTAACCCATTCAAGCGACCACGGTTTCGTTTTAAAGTATATTTTCTGAATATCTAGCCCAAAATATTTTACAAACTGTCAAATTTTCCAGATTTCACATTTAAGATCAGACCACTATTTATTGTTGTCGAAATGGGTTTTTCTCGCGTAAAACTTATTCTAACCACTTCAAACCAACGCCAAAGCTATTCTAAACCTACCATACACCTTCTTAGGGTGTCATGGGTTCCTAGACATCACCAAAAGTGACATCTTTCAAGGAGTAATTATAGGATGATGAATATATATATATATAACACTCAAAAACAATAAAAAGTGGTATAGACATCAATATGACTTGCATGTTTTTCTCAAGCATGATGAAATGAACATAATATGAATATGAACATGAAATGCTTACAAGTTACTTGATGAGGTTAAATGAACAAGGGTTAATCCTAAACACCCTAGGTTTTTATTTCAAAACCTTACTTAAGAGTGTGTCTAGGTTTATATGAACTTGACTTGAAATTTTTTTATGAATTCCTTCTTGGTCTTCCTATATGGCCGGTTCTAGCAAGAGGAAGAAGAGAGAGTTGCTTTCTTGTTTTACACTTTGAGATAAATATGTGTATGTGTTAATTTGTAAGTATAAAACAATATAGTATTAGTATAAGTAGATATTTAGTACAAAAGTGATTGTGAGTCACCCTTGTTGTCGACAAGGGTGTGTTTGTGATAGCTAGCACATCCTTTTTTTTTTTTTTTTTTTTTATGTAAGTGTAGTGTAATGTATAATTATTTAAGGATAACTAGTAACTTGTGTATTTATTTAAGCATTTAGGGTAGCGTTAGCTAAAAATAAATTTTAACGGATCAAAATAAAATATATTGAAGTCATAAAAATTATAAAATACATTTCTTACAAAAATTGAGTGAAATAATAATTATCGTGTAGTTTTTACGAAAATCGTCGTAATTATATGAATATAACAATTTATATACAAAATAAATTTAAAACACCGGGTAAACTAATAATATTATTTTTATAATCTTAATATGAGTATAGAAATATATCGGGATAATATTTGGAAGTATTGGATCAAATGTTCAAAATAAATGATCGTACGATAGCGTTTATTTAATAAGAAATATATATACGTTGATGAAATATAAATTTGAAAAATGACCGGAAATTGAGAATTGTGACATTCTTCCCATGTCAGAGGAATCACGTCCTCGTGATTCAATTAATGATAACTATAGTCCGATCCTCGACAAGGGTTCTAAAAATTCATGCTCGTGTATAGTCTAAATGATCATGTCAATGCTCATGCATATATCGTGACTATATCCCATTCTAAAGACATGCTCTCTTATGGTTAGGTTTGATGAGGCAAGCTTTCCCATTCCCGAGCAAAACCCTCAAAAGATTTTTAGGTAACCGATTTTTACTTATTCCCACAACTCATCAAACAAGAACTGTCATACGATTAGGCTAAATCGGTTTAGGTAACAACTTGTTTCTAGCTTGATCTTTGCAACTCATCAAACAAGAACTGTCACTCGGATCAAACTGGAAACAAGTGGTTTGAAGAAAATCTTTTGAAAATTTGGCTCGATTACGGAATTGCTTACTCATATGAGACTACTACTCCCTTCATTGCATGATTCTTCCTGAATTAGACATAGGTGATCAGGCTATGTATAATTTAGGAGTAACTATGCAATGCTTGGACTAATCAACTCATATGATGTTTGGTGTTAAGTCATAAACCCGCACGTATAATGAGTATGCACTTATAATGATATGATGAGATGCTATGATGGAGTAGTTATAGTCTAGGGTCAATGATGCAACCTAGTTCTCTATAACCGATGCTCTGATACCAATCTGTCACACCCCCAAATTACCTGTTTTGCAGCGGAATGGAATTCTTGGGGGATGACTGTCATAGCATCAAAGTTACAGTTATATCGAACGACCTAAAGTGTCGTTTTGAAAATATCGTTTGATTCAGTAAAATAATCAAAGTTTACAAAACATAGGTCCCAAAATATTTCCAATATAAATCAAACGATAGTTAAGTGCATAAAATATAGGTGAGACGCGTCGACACCGCGACTCTATGATAAGTCCGCATGCATGCCATGAAGTGAATGCCTTAGATACCTGAGATAAAACATGCTAAAAGTGTCAACACAATGGTTGAGTGAGTTCATAGAGTTTAGTCGAATTGTAAAGCCTTTCAAAAATGTTCATGCAGCAAAGACTAAGTTTTTGGTCATTAAGTATAGTCTACAAAGCAAAGGCATTGTAAATCCACTCAGTTCCAAGTTCCGCCCATACAAAACTTGCAACCTGTGTGTTCACAACCCACTGCCAAAAGTAGAATGTCTAATAGTCAAGTGCACATTATCATAATAGTTGACAAAGCAAAGGCATTGTAAATCCACTCAGTTCCAAGTTCCGCCCATACAAAACTTGCAACCTGTGTGTTCACAACCCATTGCACAAAATATAGTGTGTCTAATAGTCGAGTATAAGATACCATAATAATTCACAATATTGCACCACATATATAATAATTCAGGGATGCTCCGAACATGAGAGTCTTTGTACTGCTCCAACAAGGGAGACTCCTTTATCACTCGACCACCTAGGCGAGAATTATTGACAACGCTCCACCAATAAGGCGGGACTTTGCACACTCCACCGATAAGGCGGGAATTATTGAGAACGCTCCACCAATAAGGCGAGACTTAGATTGAAAATGCTCCGTTCCCATAGGGAGACATTCTGCTCCGGACTGGGGAGGCTTTAATTTGCTCCGAACAAGGGAGACTTTATAGTGATGCTCCGAACATGGGAGACTTAGAATGAAAATGCTCCGTTCCCATAGGGAGACATTCTGCTCCGGACCGGGGAGGCTTTAATTTGCTCCGAACAAGGGAGACTTTATAGTGATGCTCCGAACATGGGAGACTTAGATTGAAAATGCTCCGTTCCCATAGGGAGACATTCTGCTCCGGACCGGGGAGGCTTTATAGTGATGCTCCGAACATGGGAGACTTTAGGTCAAGGTCATAACACGTACGGTTCAATAAGTTCAAACAAGTCATAAGTTTGTATTTAAGTTCAAGAGTTCCGTTCAAAAGTTCGTAATTAAGTTCAAAGATTTAAGTCGAGTTCAAAAGTTCAGAACAGTCAAAGAGCTCGAATAATATCAAAAGGTTCAAGATAGTCGAAGCGTTCAAAATCACGTCAAACAAGTTTAAAATATATCAAAAGGGTCCTTGTACAAGTTAAAAGAGTTTAACTATATGTCAAAAAGTTCAAATCAAGTCCAAAGTGTTCACTTATATGTTAAAGGGTCCAAATCAATTTAAAAGAGCTCAAATATACATGTCGAAGGGTTCAAAATCAAGGAAAGTGATTCAAATAATAGCGTTCATAACATATTGATCAATTTAGTTCGGGCATAATCTACTTACGCGCACATAGAGTGAAACAAAAGATATTAAGATCATATAAGTGTAAAGTAAAAGCAAGTAGTTGAGCATGTATCTCCCCCGAAGAGTTTATAAAACAATTAAACGAGTAAAAGTGGGGCTACGAACTCACCTGATGCAATGTTTATGATGACAAAAGTAGATACACTGAAATGAGGTGCAATCTCTATCCGCAACCTATTATGAATGATATGCTCTAATATAAGTCATGAAACAATGTCGTGCATGCAAACTCATATGATATCCATACCACTTGTACACTTTTGAAAATAAAGTTTATCGTCGAAAAATAATCTTATAAAGTCTTGACAATTTATAAATTACTTTACAAGTATTTACGTTGAAACGATATCCTACGATAGTCATTTAGTGATTTATTATGAAACTATAGCTTTTCGTCGTAAAATAATGTCATTTGACAATTTCATGAAAGTGACTAAACGTCCTTGAAAAGCTAGTCATAAAATGGTGCACATCGAGTGTTAGGAAACAAACTCAACGGTTTTGGGAAGCTTGTATCATTATCTCAAAGTTTTAGCATTTAAGTTTTCATCATAGAGGTCTCGATCATGGAGAAAATATAGGTAAAGTATGGTACTTGTGTCCAAAATATTGTTTAAGGGTGATTTTCGTCAAAGTTTAAGTGACCGTATTTTATTCGTTACAACTCCGTTTGACGAACGGTTGGACATTTTGGAAAATAGGCTAGGCGAACTTACTTTTACTAGAAGACATCGTTTCATAAAAAGTATTCCATCAATGTTAAAAACAACCCTCAACATGGTCATTCGCGGCAGATATGTTTGTCTATTAGAAAATATATTAGTTATGCTTATATAAAATAGTTACGGCAACTTGTTTAAAATGTGAATAACTTAGTCGTTATAAGTCCGTTTTCTACGTTTTATATATCCTCGGAATCGTGATAATATATACTAATATATTTTTGATAAGTCGACACATTTAATAACGCTTAAGATTCATTTTTGACTCGTAAAAAGTCGAGAATACATGCTGAATTTTCTGAAACAAATAGTTTTCGTCGTTAAACTTGAAAATAGCATAACTTCTTCGTTATAACTCCGTTTTAACCCATTCAAGCGACCACGGTTTCGTTTTAAAGTATATTTTCTGAATATCTAGCCCAAAATATTTTACAAACTGTCAAAATGGGTTTTAACCCATTCAAGCGACCAGATTTCACATTTAAGATCAGACCACTATTTATTGTTGTCGAAATGGGTTTTTCTCGCGTAAAACTTATTCTAACCACTTCAAACCAACGCCAAAGCTATTCTAAACCTACCATACACCTTCTTAGGGTGTCATGGGTTCCTAGACATCACCAAAAGTGACATCTTTCAAGGAGTAATTATAGGATGATGAATATATATATATAACACTCAAAAACAATAAAAAGTGGTATAGACATCAATATGACTTGCATGTTTTTCTCAAGCATGATGAAATGAACATAATATGAATATGAACATGAAATGCTTACAAGTTACTTGATGAGGTTAAATGAACAAGGGTTAATCCTAAACACCCTAGGTTTTTATTTCAAAACCTTACTTAAGAGTGTGTCTAGATTGATATGAACTTGACTTGAAAATTTTTTATGAATTCCTTCTTGGTCTTCCTATATGGCCGGTTCTAGCAAGAGGAAGAAGAGAGAGTTGCTTTCTTGTTTTACACTTTGAGATAAATATGTGTATGTGTTAATTTGTAAGTATAAAACAATATAGTATTAGTATAAGTAGATATTTAGTACAAAAGTGATTGTGAGTCACCCTTGTTGTCGACAAGGGTGTGTTTGTGATAGCTAGCACATCTTTTTTTTTTTTTTTTTTTTAAATATGTAAGTGTAGTGTAATGTATAATTATTTATGGATAACTAGTAACTTGTGTATTTATTTAAGCATTTAGGGTAGCGTTAGCTAAAAATAAATTTTAACGGATCAAAATAAAATATATTGAAGTCATAAAAATTATAAAATACATTTCTTACAAAAATTGAGTGAAATAATAATTATCGTGTAGTTTTTACGAAAATCGTCGTAATTATATGAATATAACAATTTATATACAAAATAAATTTAAAACACCGGGTAAACTAATAATATTATTTTTATAATCTTAATATGAGTATAGAAATATATCGGGATAATATTTGGAAGTATTGGATCACATGTTCAAAATAAATGATCATACGATAGCGTTTATTTAATAAGAAATATATATACGTTAATGAAATAAAAATTTGAAAAATGACCGGAAATTGAGAATTGTGACACAATCTTAAACGAAAAATTAGTAAAATAAAATCAGCCATCGTAATCATCTCCCACCTCCTAGTCATTGACGACCCCATCGTGAGTGAATCATTACAAACGTAGGATACTTGCGTATGAATTTTGCATGAGATTATTATGTGTTTCATTGAATTGTTGAAAATTTGAAATTGGTCAAAAGAGAGAGAAATGCATCATATAATTAATACTTTTATTAAAACACCCAATTATTTAAAAGTACAATAATTTATTCACATTGTACAACCAATTAAAAGCACATCTACCAAATTAAAAACAACCAATTAAAACCCCCCTTACTAAAAAGTACAATAAAATTTTCATAACGTACAATTTAAAGAAGCTATAACAGAATCCAAAATATAAAATAATTAAACACACTAATTAATGCTATGTTTAAAACACTCTAAAATGAAAAGTACATGTTATTATACACATTATACAAATTAATAAAACACACAAAACTTCATACAAACTAACAAGTTGATGGTATATATAGTTTTGAAAACCGGACCGGACCGGACCAACGTGTTCAACCGGGAACCGGTGTCGCCACCGGTTCGGCTAACCAATTAAAGCCATCCGAATGAACCAAATAGGACCCGTTGAAACTGATACAAACTGGTGAATTAGATCTCATCGAGATCTATTTCTCCGGTTAATCGTCACAGGGTACCCGCCCTGTTATATACTACCTCCGTCTCAAATTAATTGTCCTCATTTGACTTTTTAAAGTCTTTATTTCTCAACTTTGATCTTAAATATTTTTGTTTATGTTATATAATAATTGATGTAAAACATATGAATGGATTGGCTATATAATGTCTTTTCATTGGTGTAATTTTCATCAAATATTATATAGCACATACAAAAATATTAAGAATAAAATTTGAGAAATTAAGACTTTAAAAACTCAAATGAGGACAATTATATTGGGACGGAGGGAGTACTATATATAAAGGAAAAACCAAAAAGTAAAAAGTGAAAAGTTGATACTAAAAGTGGAAATGTTGAAGACATATATTTCAAAAGGAAACTATTAATACACATAAAAAACCGGGTTGACCCGGAACGCTTCAAACCCGGCGGGTTGACCTTGTTTAATTTGACGTGTTTTCGAATCAACCTGTTGGGTTGACTCGGTTTAAATTGACCTGCTTTTTGACCGGAACGGTTCAACCGGTTGAACCACCCGGGTCGAATTGGGTTTCATATTTGACAAAATTATATGAGAAATGATGAAGTAGTTTTGGAACCTGTGACAAATTTGGAAAAATAACAGACAAAGTAATTATAGTTTTTTGTTGTTTATTTTGCTTTGACATATGTACTTTGTCATTTGTATAATGTTATTTTAAAAAATGTTAGTCTTGCACCACTTAAGAGACTACCATATATAAATAATCTTTTAAAAGTTAATATAGATTGTATAGCCCTTTGTCCAGTATATAAATAATGTTATGTAAGTTTAATAGAATCATAAAAATTAAATAGTATTGTTATCTTTAGCGATAATTATTTGTGCCCCAAACAAATAACTTTGAACAATGCTTAAATATCTAAGCAAATTGATAGTACAAAATAATCTTATTATGATGATATCAAATTTGTAAGGTTACAAGTTTAAAAGCCACAAACCAAATGATAAACGCTACACATGTAAAAAAAACAGTTATCACTGCCTAAATTACTGACAAAACAAGAAAAGGCGGTCACACACGTTGGCTATACCTCTAAACTACAATATAATATTACCAACTACATAATACCGTTCTTTTTGTAATGCTTGAATCTATTATTACTAAAATCTTAATAACTTAAAACAAATCTATTAGAAAATATACTCCAACACTTACACTTAGATTGACTCCACATAATTTTTTTGAAAACTGTATATTTATGTTGTTATGCAACCACGCATGAGAATTATAGTTATTCGAAAATGATTCTCTAACGCTACAAATACAGTTTATTGAAAGAAACTTATGGGTCGTAGGAATTTTGCAGAAAACTAGACACCGCTGCCGCTGGGCGCGGTTACTCGTCTAGTGTTATATATGACTTTTGTTATGGTCAGAAAGAGTCTTAAAACACACGTAGGGGATCTTGATGTCGGAGGAATTGCTTTTGTCTTGGGTCGTACTTTTGGTAATTAGGTATGTCTGTTTGTTCACTAAAACATCTACTTATCGTTATAAGTGGTAAATTTGATCCATCTACTTATATATAGATTAACTGGGTTATGTTTCATCTCTAAGAGTACAAATGAATGAAACTATATTTTAGAGGAAAAGGGTAAAGTGGTCTGAAGGAGTAAGACGGGTATAAAGTCCTCCAAAGTTCATGGTCAATGTATAAAACCTAATAATCATCTATTATTATTGCGATGATATAATTTGTGTATCCTGACATAATAACATAAAAAAGTTGAATAAAAAATATATGGTCATTCCAACCCGTTTCTATATGTACCATAACTAACCTATTTTGACCCAGACCTATTTTGACCCATTGATATCAGTACATAGAGTAGAGTGAACATGTTTGAAGTGTTTAATAACAGGGTGGTATAGGCTTGAGATTAAGAGTATATGATCGAATAATTTGTTTTGTAAACTATCACCTGGATGCGCATTTGGAAGCAGTCAATCGGCAGAATGCTGATTTTGACCACATTTACAGATTTAGGCTATCAATAAATAATGCATCTGGTATGGCATGATACCTGTTTTTCTGTTGCTCTCTTGCCTTCACCACATAGTTATTTTGGGTGCTTTATTCTTCCTTTTCGTTGCTATGGTTGGTCCTCATTCTTACTGCTTGCGTGTCCTCTACTACATAAATGCTTCGTCCTGCAACTGTAAGTATCTACCTAAAAATCTATACGTGCAGATACTGTATGTATGTATAATTGAAATAAGCATTAGGAAAATTTGATGAAAATTCTTGTGTAAATTATAGGGCAGATAACATAGAAAATAACAGAATTTTGTCAAAACTTTTTAAAATTAATGTTTTTTACCAACTTGATACAGTAAAAATAAAGTTGTCTACCTTCATGTGCAGTTCACCCATATAGTTATGGCCATAGTTAATCAAATGTTCATTATGATTTCTTTCTGAGTTATGTAGTTGTTTTCAATATGGACAATCTGTTGCTATCAATCCTGATGAGGGGAAGCTGGATCTGGTTATCTTTTGTGGCAACTTCAACTACCAACTCTTTGGATTTTCTTGGGAGGTTCATATTTTAAAAACAATTTTAAGCATTCTTAAGGAACTTTGTTATTCTTACCTTAAGATTAACCTTTTATGTGCTTACCTGAAGTTCTCTACAAAAATTTATTGAAATTTGTTATTTGGCCTTAAAAGTCAATATTTCTTACTTTTTGATACTTATCTCTTCAATATGCCAAGTTACTTTTTGATACTGACTCACCTCAAGATGATAATATCCGGTTTTATTTTATTTATGTCCTTTTAAGCCAATAAAGGTGTAGTGTGAAGCATACAATTTGGAAGATATAAAACCGTTAATTCATCCATGGACATGGAACCACTCAACCACCCTTTGAATGTGCAATCCAAATACCCTATTGCTTTTCCTTTGAAGCATCAGCAGAAGGTATAGCTTTAATCAACTATTTTACCCACCTACTTATTTTTATGGATCTTGATCTGACCCTGATCTAACAAATTCAAATATTGTGAATGTGGCCCAGATATACATTTATTTTAATATCTTATTCCACTCCCCTTGGGCCTTAAATTTAGTCGTATTGTCATTGCAGGATATGAGACTTGCATTAGGTTTAGCTGGGTCTATTTCTCAATCAACACCAATTGCAGCTGCTGCAAACGAGATTTACAAGGTGGCTAAGTCTCATGGTCAAAGTGATCATGACTTTTCCGCTGTTATTGAAGCACTTAAAGTCAAAGATTAAATAATAACACTACTTGCAAATTTTGGCTTCTTTCAAGTTGCAGTCAGCAGTCATGCTTCCGTCTCTCAGGTTTAGTATGCAAGATTCATGTATGTTTCATGCATTATTTTCTATTGAATGCTAAGATCTTATGATCACTCTATAGTTGCCTCACTAAACATA
This sequence comes from Chrysanthemum seticuspe, assembly GCA_019973895.1. NCBI lineage: Eukaryota > Viridiplantae > Streptophyta > Magnoliopsida > Asterales > Asteraceae > Chrysanthemum > Chrysanthemum seticuspe. The sequence goes on from BPTQ01000005.1 coordinate 293,950,074, forward strand.
TAAACTGCAGCATTATATTAATGACCAGTGAGTTGCTTTTTGATTTTTTACTTTCATTATAAAAAGTTTCTTGGATACTTACCACCATTGTGACACTGCAATTTTTTAAGTTTTCTACACTGAAAATGATAAAGCATCAAATTTGAGGTAAACTGAAGCAACCAAACATGTGCATACACTCCTGTAGTTTATATTGTACTTAAGGTAGTGTGTTGTGTATTGTTGAGTCTTGGTTGTTGTTGGTCCAATATTGATAAGTTGGCTCACTTTTGCTGGTCCAATATTAATATTGATAAGAGCATTCCCATTCATAACACCATAACACCAATAACACCGTCTACGTCAGCGCCACATCATTAACATCCCCAAAAAACACCCACAACCATAACATCCCAATAACATCAATAACATCAATAACATTTCATATTTTCAATTTCAACCCATAAACTAAAACAAACACTTCATTTATTAAACTAAAACAAACATTTCATTAAAATTGAAAACATATTACAATACGAGATTAAAAAAAAAAAAAAAAAAAAAAAAAATTACAACGAAATTAAAAAAACACACCGCAAATTAAACGTTACAACATGATGAGTCTCTAAATACTCATCATTTTTGTACAAAATAAACTGCAAATTCATCTGAAAACACTCTGAAACACATCAAAATAGTCAAAATATCACAAATCAGTGTTTTATGTGTTTTAAATTCAAAAATATCAAAATCAGATGAAAAACGTATCAAATTTGCAAAAATTGCAGTTTTAGTCCCCCAAGTTTCAAAAATTGTCAAAAATAGTCCCTGAGCCAAAATTTCAAAAGATAAATCACCAAAGGTCCTTTTAAAATCATAAGTTGTCAAATTTAGTCCTTTGGTGAAAAATATAAAAAGTTTGAGAAAATTACAAGTTTGGTCCTCCAACTTTGAAAATTGGCAAAAATGGTCCCTGGAAAATGTGAAAATGGCAAATTAGGTCCTTGTACTTTGTGAGATTGTCACTTTTGGTCCCTTGAAACCTCTTTGATGAATTGGCAGCCAAGGTCCTTGCAATTTCAGAATTTACACATATGGTCCCTATCATATTAAACCTATTAAACCAATTTGGACCTTGTCACTAACCCCTTATGACCCTGCCACTTAATCCTTTGGACCCTTTCCCTGTTTTGACCCCCCCTTCTATTATTACCCTTTGGTCAATCCTGGTCAAATCCCACAAAACCCGCCAAAATGTCTCCTTCTCCACCTGCTTCATCCCTGCACACCCACACCTCCAGCCAACCTATCCATCTCCTTTGTCCCCCCCCACCAACACCTCAATCCAAATATCATTAAATGCATACCTCCCCCCTCCTCAATATCAACCCCACTGCCAAATAAGTATTTCCCGCCAAAAGCCACTCAATGGCCAAGATCACCTCAAAATCATCCAATGGCCCAAAAATGATGTGGGATTTGCTCAGACATGTGAGAGAAACAGATTGGAGCTATAAAAAGGGAAGAATGAAGCTTGAAGAAGAGTAGTTAGTTTTTTATTTTTTTCTTAATGTCGTATTTTTAAAATTAATGTTTTAGTTTATGACAAATGTTGTAATTTAAACTGCTTTGTATAACATTCAAGTTAGGTTATCATTGTGGGTGCTTTTGAGCATCAATATCAAGTTTTTATAAAAGTTCTAAGTTTAATGTGTACTGTTGAAAGTTTCAGTTTCAAATTTCATGTTTAAGCTTCTCATAAGCACTTGTTGAGATCAAAAAAGGTTTAAATAAGCTCTTTATAGTGTTTGGCAAGCCTTTTGAATCAGTTTTAAGCAATCTTGTACCTTGGTCAATAAAAGTCAACTAAAGCTAAAAATTGGAATGGAAGCTGATAAAGGGTGTTGCAGAGGTTCTTTGGGTTGAATTTAGTTAGGCTAGAGTAGTTATAGATTTGGTTTTGGTTTGCAAAATATCTGGACACATGTAAGTGATTTCATCAGTTTTCATATTTCAAGTCTAAGTGCAGTTCATGCTTTTCTTGTATCTATGATCATTTGTAGTTTTAATATGTATAAATAACTGTAATTAGATCATATAAACTCTGTTGGATCAATGGTTTTGGCTGGTTCAGTTTTCTTTTTAGTTTAAGATTGCATAGCCAGTTTTAAGGTGTGTTTGGATTAGCAGCTTTAACTGCCTTAGAAGCTTATGCAGTTGCATACTCTTGATGTTTGTAGTTTATTCAGTCTTAATATACTCATCTGAGTCTTGGTTGAGGTCTGCTAGCATTAAAAGTCAAAAATCCATCTCCTCTATCTTAGCAGCCACTGTTGGGGGTTTGGGATAGCCAACCATTTGTTTTGTGTTCAAAAGTCATCAATCTAGCTTGATTCAGTCTTAATTCATCATATCTAACCATTATCAGTCATTAAATCAAGATCAAACTTGGAAAAAGTCAAAGTTCATCAATCTTTCAAAAAAGTCAAATTAGCATAAGTCAGTTTTGGGCTCAACTAGTAAGATTTTTCATGAGCTCATTTCTTAATCATTTTCTATGAAAATTGTTGTTTTAGAAAGCCCTACTGCTCTAGTTTCTTATGTACATTTTATCATAATTTTGTGATTTTTCTACAAGCTCCAAATTAGCTCCTCTTTTAAGCCATAACTGCCCTGCTCACTGTTTCAGTGAATGCTGAGAATTTCTCAGCTTTTGCAGAGCTTGTAAAAGGCTCACTTGAGCTCCTCAAGGGCTGGTCTTTGGTCTTAAGGTTCTTAGCCAGGTCCTTTCCTAGTTCCAAGCTTTGGTTTGTAGTTCTAGCTTATTGGTGTGCTTATTTTTAAGCTCAAAGTAGCCTACTAGTCACTGTTTTTAGCCTTGTATCTCATAACATCAAATCTCAGCAACCTTGCAAATCAGTGGTTTAGCTTGTTGTTCCTCACTTCATTTTGGTCATTTTAGCCTATAGTAGCTTCCATATCAGTTTGGTGCTTGTTGTGCTCCATTTGGCTTATTAAAGTGCTTATTGTTAAGCACTTTCCACATCAGATCCTTAATCTCCCACACAAGCCCCTGTTTTTCTATTTTTCCCAGCTTTCTAATATTATTTTATAGTTTTCCTGAAATTTTCAGATTTTTCCAAGTTCATTTGCTATTTTTCTTATTTTAAATTAGTTTTTAATCCTTTTTAATTAGCTTTAAATACAAAAAATTAAGAAAAGGTTCTAAAAAATAATTTTTCATTTTTCTTAAGTTTAGATAAATATAAATAGCCTAAAAAGTATTTTTCCCTATTTTTCTCCTTTTATTTGGTATTTTTAATAATTTAAATTAGTTTTAAATAGTTTTTAATTAATAATAAATACATAAAAAGTCTAAAAAATATATTTTCTGTTTTAAAATTAGTTTTATCATATTTTAGATTTTTCCAAGTCTTAACTTTATTTTTCTAGTCTTATTTCATATTTTCTTCTATTTTAGAGTATTAATTAAATAGTTAAAATAGTTTTTAATTAATAATAATTAATTAAATAGTGTTAAAAATAATTTTCCTTTTCTATAAATTTTCTTATATTATTAGGTTTGTAAAAATGTATTTTCCATATTTTTAGGATTTATATTGTATAAGTTTCACGTTTTATTTTGTACGTTCACGTATTTTTAATTTAAACGTAAGTTCTTAGTTTTAGGTTTTAAACGTTCATCACTTTAAAAATAGTGATAGCGTTTATTTAATAGATTTTAACTTTTTAATTTTCTTAATTTGCATTTAAGTCGCTTTTATTTATTTACCTTTTTCAGTAGTGTATTATCCAAATTCTATTCCTTTCTGATCGCTATCATTAGTGATCATTCTATCGTCTGATCATGTGTTTAACACACCATTGAGTCTCCGTGGGACTTAACGACCCGGGAATCCCCTATATTCTCTGATCTTCATTTGCATTTGTGTCTGAGCAGTTTCTAGTCTGTTTAGACTTGACTGTTTTGCGCAAATCACAACATAAAGGAAATGACAACGAAATAAAAAAAACAAAACTTAGCAAATGCTTATTCATCATCGTCGATCTCTTGTTGTTGTCCATGTCGTTCAAGATTTTTCAGCCAAACATGCTCCATAAGGTCCTGTTGGAGTTGGGTATGCGTTTGTCGGTCGTGTATTTCTTTTGCCTTACGACTGTGAGTATTACATCTTTCGACCCATCTTCGTTGCCTCAAATTTGCTAACGGATCCACCCACAGTTCATTATAGTCACGTAATGCAAATTTTTGATCTTTTATAATCATGTTATGCAAAATAATGCAACAATACATGATTCTACGTATCGTGGCAATTTCCCATTGACGTGCCGGTTGTTGTAGTATACCCCAACGGCCTTGAAGAACACCAAAAGCACGTTCAATATCCTTTCGGGCACTTTCTTGTCTCCTTTTAAAGTACGTATGTTTTTCATCAGTTGTTGCCGTGAAGGATTTGACGAAAGTTGCCCACTGTGGATAAATTCCATCAGCCAAGTAATACCCCTGTTCATACCTAGTTCCGTTGACCATATAAGGTGCTCTTGGGGCATTATCAGCAAGAAGGTCGTCGAATAACGGAGAGTTATCTAAAACATTAATATCGTTATTTGCCCCCGCCATCCCAAAAAATGCATGCCAGATTCATAAATCTTGAGAAGCAACAACTTCAAACATAATTGTTGGGTATTTTTTATCACCCCTAGCAAAATGCCCTTGCCAAGCCACTGGACAATTTTTCCATTCCCAGTGCATACAGTCAATGCTACCAAGCATTCCCGGAAAACCATGTTTTTCTTCATGTTGTTGATAAATTTTTTGAATGTCGGCCCATGTTGGTTTTCTTAAATACTCCGGCATAAACAAATCAATAATACATTTGTTAAAATTATCAAGACATAATTGTGAAGTACTCGCACCCATTTGCAAGTATTCATCAAATGCATCGGGTGAGGTGCCGTACGCCAATTGGCGTATGGCAGACGTACACTTCATTAGAGCACTTATACTCATTCGACCACAAGCATCGGGTGTTTGCCTAAAGTAATTAAAATGATCTAGAATGTTATCGGAAGTATAAGATTCAATACCTTCAACTATTTCCAGGAATAGTTTCCGGCTCATACGAAATCTTCTACGAAAATTCCGTTTTGAATACTTACAACCTTGTACGAAATAATCGTTGCGCAGACATTCCTCTGCAAGCTTACGTTCACGATATATATGGGTACGAGAACGAGTAGGATATTGAGATTCAATACCTTCTTCTTGTTCCAACTGAAGGTGATACTCGTACGCGGACGCCATAAATTGGAAGTCTGTTAGTTCTTCTCTGTCTGACCAAGACAGAGGAATATCACCAAATTCATTTGGATCCATTGTGAACGAACTTGATTCTTGAATTATGAAAGTGTTAGAGGAAGTATATAAAGTGTGAGAGGAAGTGTGAAAAAAATAGAGTTTTAGTTGGGTATTTATAGTGGTAAAATAATGTTTTTGATTTTTTTTTTATTTTTTAAAACTAGCCGTTAGGGGGTTTTATGTAAATTTTTTTAAAAATGTAACGTTAGAGGGGCTAATTTGTAATTTTTTTATTTATTTATTTATTTATTTTTATTTTTTTTTGCCTTTAACGGGCGTTAAGGAGCCAACGCCACCCCTATAACGCCGTTATTTCGCATGCCCTCCAACGGACTAACGCCTCCAACGGCGTTAACGCCGACTATAACGCCGTTATGGCGTGATGAATGGACATGCTCTTAGTTGTAGGTTTAATACTTATCAATGCCTTTATGGTGGTGTTTGTCATGTTTATAACATAGTACTACTTTTACATATATATTTTTATAGCTTGAAAAAAAAGGTAGGTTTTATGACATGATAGACATAGTAATACGCTGATATAAATGTGATAGATGAGGTATATCTAATTTCTTTATGACCATCTTTGAAACAATGAAAAAATATATATCTTCAATCATTGTCACTTTTATACTCTTGCAAATTAAAAGCTCACATGGTGACACTTACCTTTTTACTCTATATGGTATTTTATGTTTTACTAAATTTATAGCCTTTTTAGATTTTAGATTTTGTTATTTACAGTGGGAACATGTTAAATTTTGGGGTATTAATCTGTGGCAAACATGTCATTCTATCAATTGCTAATGGTTTTCAAGTTATGTTCAGTGCAGTCTTATTACAGGGGTTAATCATGGACAAAGCATAAATGGTTTAAAGTTCCAAGATGTTCACTTTTGCTGAAGCATTTCTCATTTCTGCTGATGAGTCATTTATAGCCGTTAGAGGGGTCTTTGTGTATCTTTATCTCCTATTTAATAAGTCCCTTAATCTAGGGTTAGAAACAACTGTGTGTGCAGTCATTGTCTCACATTCTCTTCTTTCTGATCATTACATTGATCTTGTCTATTCTTTGTATTTGTATGGTTATTGTCTCATTGACATTAATCTAATCTTGTAACACTTTGGATACTATTGTTGATTTAATCTAAGCCGACTATTGAGGCTTAGGTTTGAATAAAAGTTCACTTGTTTATCTATTGTTGCTGATACTTTCGTACATGGTATCAGAGCGTCAGGCTCATAATCATTATTGATTCACCATCCAAGGGTTTCTTCATAGAAACTTGGGGACATATCTTCAGCAACAAATTGGTGGTTTGGGGTTATTGCTATTGGCATAATCACTGGTTATTTCCTATTGTGATTTGTTCTTTCCGCTTCACATTGCTCTGTAAGTCTAAGTCTAATCTCTTCTTCAAACAAACAGTACTTAAGTCTTTGTGGGTGCAAACGGGTAGACTAACATCTTGATCTGCCACCTCTGAGTGGTATGAATACCTGCTCTGGTTTACCCCAGTCCACAGGCTTGGTGCTTGTTGTTTCTTAATTACAAAGTCTTATTTATTTCTTTATCTGTCTATCTGCTCTTGCTGTTATCTCTGTCTGTGTTATTTGTTTGTCTTATTGTTTGCATTATGGCTGTTGGTGATGATAATACTGGTGGTGGTGGTGGTTCTTCCACTGAGAAAAGCTTATCCTTTGGTGATGTTTTGTATTTACACCCCAATAACACCAATGGTACTCCCATTATTTCTATCAAACTCACTGGAACTGAAAATTATAAAATATCGAATATGGCCATGACCTTTGCCTTAAGGAATCATAATAAGTTAGGGTTTATTGATGGTACTTGCATAAGAGATGACTCAAACCCTGGTCTTGCCAATCAATGGGATACTTGTAACTCTGTTGTGGTTACCTGGATTCTTAACTCTCTCAATCCTGAACTATTTGCTGGTGCTATCTATGCTAAAACTGCTTATGAAATGTGGAATGATCTTAAAGATACTTATGATAAGGTTGATGGTTCAGTTATTTTCAATTTGCATAAAAATATAAACTCTCTTAGTCAAAATGGGTCTTCTCTTGCTGATTATTACAACAACCTCAACTCTTTATAGAAACAATTTAATTGTATGATTAGCTTGCCTCCCTGCACTTGTGAGGCTGCAAAACATTTTGAAAAACACAATCAGCTAATAAAATTAATGCAATTTCTTATGGGTCTTGATGAAACTTATGTTCCTATCAGAAGTAACATTCTAACCAAAGATCCATTGCCTAATGTCAAAACTGCTTTCTCTGTTGTCTCTGGAGAAGAATCTCACAGAAATGTGTCATCTGGGAATAGCTCTGCTAAACCCAATGCCACTGCTTTTGCTGCAAAAACTTTTGATAGTGGAAATTTTTTTGATAAAAAATGATCAATCAACAACAATTTCAACAAAGGGTCTGGTTTTAATGCTGGTAACAGCTCTAATAACAGAGGACCAAACATGAATCTCAAATGTACTAACTGCAAAAAACCTGGTCACACTGTTGATAGATGTTATGATCTTGTTGGTTATCCTGCTGGATATGTTAAAAAGAACTTTAATACTAAACCTTTCAGCAGTAACAATGTTTCCACTGATACTAATCATATCACTGATAATAGAGCTAGCAACTCTCCTGTCTCTTTGTCTAATGAACAACTCTCCAGACTTATGAGTCTTCTTAATGACAACAATGTGCCTTCTGCTAATGCCAACATGGCAGGTAAATTTTTTTCAGGAACCTTCTTTAATGCAGTGTCAAGTTTAACATAAACTTCAACAAATTTTTTAACAACAACACAAAAACCTTATCTGGAAACATCAGTCTTGGTTGGATTGTTGACTCTGGTGCAAATCAGCACATGACTGTTTCTGCCAAATTTCTAATTAATGTTGTTGACATTTCAAATCTTGGTCTAACTGTTGGACATCCCAATGGCACTCAGGCCCTAATTACTAAAATTGGTGACTTAAAGGTCAATAATGACCTAACTCTTTTTGATGTTCTGGTTGTTCCTGAGTACAATGTCAGTCTGCTGTCTGTTCATAAGATTGCTAGAGACAATAAGATGTTTGTTGGGTTTAATGAATCTAATTGCTATATACAGGATTCACATCAAAAAAGGATTGTGGGGATTGGTAAACAATACAATAGGTTATATATGTTTGATATTGATTCTACATGTAAGATTACTTCTAATAACTGCATTTCTGTTTGTCATGTTTCTAGAAATCTATGGCATCAAAGACTTGGTCATCCCTCTGACCAAGTCCTACATATACTTAAATCCACTCTTAAACTTGATAGTTCATCTAAATCTGACCATCTTTGTGATACTTGCAACAAAGCTAAACAAACCAGGGAACCATTCCCTCTAAGTGAACATAAATCAACTAAAATTGGTCAACTTGTTCATCTAGATGTATGGGGACCATATAAAGTCACTAGCAGAGATGGTTACAAATATTTTTTAACTATTGTTGATGACTATTCTAGGGCAGTGTGGGTTTATATGCTTAAGGGAAAAGATGATGTTTATGTTTCCATTGTTAACTTTACTCATATGCTATCAAATCAATTTGAACACAATGTTAAGATTTTCAGAAGTGATAATGGGACAGAATTTGTCAATAATAAACTTCAACACTTCTTTCATGAAAAAAGAATTTTACATCAAACCTCTTGTGTTTATACACCACAACAAAATGGTATTGCAGAAAGGAAACATAAGCATCTCCTTAATGTGGCTAGATCCCTTATGTTTCAGGGGGAATTACCTCTATATCTTTGGCCTGAATGTGTTCTAAGTGCTGCCTATGTCATAAACAGGTTACCCTCTTCAGTTCTGTCTGGCAAGTCCCACTTCTCCCTTGTGTATGGGCATGACCCTTCACTCTCTCTCCTTAGAGTCTTTGGCTGCTTATGCTATGCCACCATTCTCAACATCTCTGATAAATTTGGTAGTAGGTCTGAGAAAAGTGTCTTTATTGGTTATTCAAATGAGAAAAAAGGTTATAAACTTTTGAGCTTAGAAACAAAAAATATCTTTTATTCCAGAGATGTCAAATTTTATGAAACTGTTTTTTCCTTCAAAATGAAAAATACTTTGTCAAAACCTTTTGTTGAAACTTATGTGCCTAAAGATTTAAATCACAAAAATTTCTTTAACTCACAAATAAGTCCCAATGATGAAGGGAGACTGACATCCTATGATGATGGCACAGTGTTGAGTCATCCTACTAGGGATGATGAACCTGTTGCAACGTCTATAGATGATAATACACACCCTGAGGGCACCATATCACATGAATCACATCCTACTGATACATCATCTGATTCAAATCAGAACTCTGAACAAGAAGGAGGCTTGCCAGCCACTACTGCTAGAAGGTCAACCAGAGTTTCTAAGTTGCCCAGTAATCTTAATGACTTTATTGTAGAAGGGAAAGTCAAATATGGTGTTGAAAAGGTTGTTAATTACTCTAACCTTAACAAAGATAATTACTGCTTTGCTTCTAGTCTTAATAAAAGTATTGAACCTACCTGTTATGAAGAAGCTATCCTTGATAGTAATTGGGTTGATGCTATGAACTCTGAAATTGAGGCCTTAAATGAAAATCATGCTTGGGATATAACTGATCTCCCACCTAATAGAACTCCCATTGGTTACAAATGGATCTTTAAAATCAAATATAAAGCCAATGGTGAAGTTGATAGATACAAGGCTAGATTAGTTGCTAAAGGTTACAACCAAAGGGAAGGAATAGACTATGATGAAACTTTTTCCCCTGTTGTGAAAATGTCTACTGTTAGATGTCTTATTGCCTTAGCTGTGAAAAACAAATGGCCTCTTTTCCAACTTGATGTTAACAATGCTTTTTTGTACGGAGACCTTGATGAGGATGTCTATATGACCATCCCCAAGGGGTTCTGTAATGAGGATAATAAGAATAAAGTTTGTAAACTTGTCAAGTCTCTATATGGCCTCAAACAAGCTCCCAGGAAATGGAATGAAAAACTTGTTAGTGTTTTAAAGGAAAATAACTTTGTTCAATATGTCAATGATCATTCTTTGTTCACCAAAACAGAGAATAACAAGTTTATTGCTCTGCTTGTTTATGTGGATGATATTGTCCTTACTGGAAACTGTATTGATGAGATAAACCTATTCAAAGAGTTTCTAAAATCAAAATTTCATATCAAAGACTTGGGAAACTTAAAATATTTTCTTGGCATTGAGGTTTTAAAAACTGGGAATGACATATGTCTCACCCAAAGAAAATACTGTCTTGAACTCCTCAAAGAATTTGGTCTTCTTGGGTGCAAACCTGTGTCCACTCCTATGGAACCCAACTCTGTTCTTCCATACATTCCCACTGCTGATGATCCCTTACTTGTCAACATCACTGGTTATCAGAAGTTACTTGGGAAACTTATCTATCTCACCCGTACAAGACCTGACATCTCATACTCAGTTCATTGTCTGGCACAATATATGCATTCTCCCTTGAAATCTCATCTAGAATGTGCCCTCAATGTTCTGAGATATCTAAAAGGAGCTCCAGGAAAAGGTCTAAGGTACAATTTCAGCAACTCTGAAAATCATCTTGAAGGATATAGTGATGCAGACTGGGCTAAATGCAAGAAAACCAGGAAATCTGTCACATGTTATTGTGTTTTCTTTAATGATTGTTTGATCTCATGGAAAAGTAAAAAACAAAATACTCTTTCAAAATCTTCCACAGAAGCAGAGTATAGATCTATGTCTACTGCTGCTTGTAAAATTATTTGGATTCAAAAAATCTTAAAAGATCTAAAAGTTGATATCAATCTCCCTGTTAATCTTTTTTGTGATAACAAATCTGCTTTACAACTTGCTGTCAATCCTGTTTTCCATGAAAGATCAAAACACTTTGAAATTGATGTTCACTTCATCAGGGAAAAAATTGCAAGAGGTGTTATAAGTGCCAAAAAGATTGGCTCTTCAAACCAAACTGCAGACATACTTACTAAAAACCTCCCTGTTTATCAGCATAAATTCTTGTGTGAAAAATTGATATTGTTTGATATGCTTGCCCATCAGATTAAGGGGGAATGTTAAATTTTGGGTATTAATCTGTGGCAAACATGTCATTCTATCAATTGCTAATGGTTTTCAAGTTATGTTCAGTGCAGGCTTATTACATGGGTTAATCATGGACAAAGCATAAATGGTTTAAAGTTCCAAGATGTTCATTTCTGCTGAAGCATTTCTCATTTCTGCTGATGAGTCATTTATAGCCGTTAGAGGGGTCTTTGTGTATCTTTATCTCCTATTTAATAAGTCCCTTAATCTAGGGTTAGAAACAACTGTGTGTGCAGTCATTGTCTCACATTCTCTTCTTTCTGATCATTACATTGATCTTGTCTATTCTTTGTATTTGTATGGTTATTGTCTCATTGACATTAATCTAATCTTGTAACACTTTGGATACTATTGTTGATTTAATCTAAGCCGACTATTGAGGCTTAGGTTTGAATAAAAGTTCACTTGTTTATCTATTGTTGCTGATACTTTCGTACAAAACAAATATGCACATGACCTCTTTAGGGCATTGAAATCTTATAGTGAAAATGGGTTTAACTTGTTTCAAGTGTTTTTATCCTCTCCCAATGTCATTGTTGAGGTACAAATTGTTATGATATAAAACTACTATATGTATAACTTTATAGCATAGATATATTATATTGATTTTAATATCTTTCTGGACATGCAACAATTTTATTACAATAAATAGGTGCATTGAGCAAGCTGAAAGTGCTTTCAGAAGCAATTGACATGAGATTAGACTTGCTACTTTTATTTTAGAATAAGTTGTTTTTTTTACTATTTAAACCAATCTATAATATGGCCTGTTATATACTTTTTAGTTGATAAGAAGTGGAGCATTCAGTTTTCAGGAAGTAAGTGGCAAGCCCGGATTTGGCTATGGGCTACATGGGCAAGGCCCAGGGGCAGCCCAAGAGAAGGGGCATCATTCTAGTTCTACAAGTGCTTGTTTAGTTATACTAGATTCATTTAAGCCCAAGTTAATATAAAGCCCGCTACAGTAATATATGAGTCACCCAAAATTCGTTCAGTACAAAGAATGAGATAGGATCAATATATGACTAACTCAAAGCCCATTTTAATTGATATTAAACTTACGTACTAACGTACATAGCTTATGAGTCATTCATATTAGGATCAATGAAAAAGAACGAAACAAAAGAACAAGTACATGACAATTTTACAAGTTTACCATTTACAAATCACTATTAGAGCATCACATCCGGAGAGATGATTTATGAATTTTTGTTACAGATTTAAGAGTTGAATTCAAAAAAATTAGGGCGTGAAACGAATCAAGCAATCATCTTTTCTTCTTTTCATCAATTTTGATCAGGTGATATTATTACATATTTATTATTCTTTCTTTAGTCGAATATTATACAATTTACACATGAATTTATCATGTTGCGTCATTCACAACTGCCATGTGCCCAAAATAAGAAACGAAAGAAAATTCAACAAGAATTTGAGTGACCTCAACACGGTTCTATGGATGGGTTTGTAATTAGAATGAAAAAGAATAATAATAGTGTTGCTGAAAATAATGATAAGGTTTATGAAAATCTTATAAACAATGAAAACTTAGAAAATGATGAGGTTAACGCCAATGATGATGATGATGATGATTGATGATGATGATGATGATGATGAAAATCCTATAAATAATGAAAATCTAGACAATCATGAGGTTAATGTTAGAGAAGATAATGATAATCCTATTGAAGAAAATAACGAAAGTCCTCAAAATTGTTACGTTGATGGAGTTTTAGGTTATCAATATTGAAGAAAATAGCAAATGTCGATTATGATAAGATAATTGATGTTTTTGCTTTAAGAAATGCACAAAGACATTGTTTAGGTTATCAATGTTGAACTTGTTATTCGGAGTTTATCTCCTCATATTGTAACAATTTATTTAATGAATAAAAATCGGCATGTGGATGAGCCGCCCAGCTTGACCAGGTTCCAAACCCTTAAAAGAAAATGTGATGTTTGTTTACAAGGGGCATATTTCACTCGGCTCGCCCAGGGCATCCGAAATCTCAGGACCGGCCCTGGTAAGTGGCTATGCTGTTTTTTTTTACTATTTGAACCAATCTATAATATGGCTTGTTATATACTTTTTAGTTGAGAAGAAGTGGATCCTTCAGTTTTCAGGAAGTAAGTGGCTACGAAGTTTTTTATAGACAAAGACCATGTTCACAGATTGGGTTTTGTTGTTGTATGGAATTCATATGGGTTTAGCTTATGATTTTAGATCTTATAAGAGTGTCATGGTTTTTATTGTTGATCTCTACCATGTTGCTTTGTATGTTTGCTTATGTTTCCATTAGTTCAAAATGGTTGCTTAAGTTAACCTATGCACCATCTCTCACAAGTCAACCTCTGTTCTATCTACACGAAGAGAGGATTGTCTACGAGAAGTCTTTTGGACGGCTATTTGCAACCACTTTTGGATGCACAAATATGCAAAATCCTTGAGGCGCATGGAGGAATTGATCCGGTAATTTACCTCTTTGAACATATACTCTCTACCTTTAAGTCAAACCTATACTTTCCAAATTAAAACTCGCAGATTCTCAAACTCCATCTTACCAAATACACTACACAGAATTTCAGATTCAAGGAGAATTACTTATCGGTGAAGTAAATACTATAATTTATTCTTTTAATAATAATTATATATCCAATAAAATGACGTCATAACGTATGTAAAACATGCTACACATGACAGCAGGGTGCTTACGGTGAAGTTTATAGAATAAAATGCCATGGTACAGAAGTCGTTGGCAAAACAATCAGGTCTTGCATCAAATGAGAAAGTGACGTGCACTTTAACCAATGTAAGTAAAAAATAGACTTATCCAGGAAGTCTTTTAGGCATTATTAGTACTTATGTAACAAAACGTGTTATAGGAAAGCATTTTTGAAGGAACTTGAGTTATGGCAAACATTGCATCAGCCGAACATAGTGCAGTTCCTTGGTGTTTTGAAGGACTATGACCGTCTTATTTTTCTAACTGAGTACCTAAAAAATATATGTATTTTTGTTTCTGGATTCTTTTTCTTTATTTGGAGGTTTATGTTTACTTATGTTTTGCATATCACAAGGTTCATATACATTTCCTACTTTGTTTCCTAATATTACATCAGTTCCTTTCTGTGGTCTCAGCTATATATCTTGTGATAGCCACAAATGTCCCAAAGAGTCTAGTTTGACTTCTATAAACTGACTACTTAAAAGTTAAAGAAGCCGTATTAGTTTCGGAAACCACATGCTATAATTCATAGGGATTTGACCCCAAGGTATGTCTCCAAACACTCTATTAAAGGAGATGCAAAAAACGACTATTATTGTGTACAATACATGAAGCAATGAGAGACATCCTCACTTCCTGCTCACCGGCCCTTACACGATGAGAATTATTTTGATGTGAAATTGTTTCATCTACATTTTTCTATTACATTTAGAGTCTTAATGTATGTTATTAATGTTTTCATAGTGTCTAACTTATAATATATTCTATTATGTTGTCTGAAGTTATAAATGTTGTTGTAATGGGTCAACGCTGTTGGTTTGTGGGAGTTATAAACACGGCAAAACGACTAGAAGTGTGTGAGCCGATGGGGGCACACACGATAAACACGAGTATACGTGTCGAACGTATATTATAAATACTTGAATAATACCCGATATGCAATAACTTGACCCGATAAAATTTGACCCATGGTCTGTTCTTGGACATGAACTTGGGTCGAATTTGATTGGCAGCCTTGGGCCTTGAGTTCCATCTGATCGGGCAGAAGTGAGGGCATGGGAAGAAGCTTGGGCTTGTAGCTTGTTGATCAAGCCAAGACCCAAGGCATGGACATTTGTTTTTGTATATAAACAAATACATACCACTTTATGCTATGCGTAATATATACACATCCACATATACGATGTTTGATATACTAAATCAGTAATCATGCATGTACAATATATTAATATACCCTAACTAAACCTTACAACCAATCTAGTGTTTCCACTACAAATTCCTATTCGACTTATTCAAGTCATTAGAGTTTTGATTGGTTTAAATTATTCCTATACTTGCATTGTATATTTGATCCAAGAGATATTAGGAAATTGGTTATTGTTTTGCACTCCTTGTCGACATGCTGCAGCAACAACAAGGGTACTTCTGCGTTCGAAGTTCTCGGATAAAGAAGCAAAATATATCGGACGACTCTTGTCCGATATCGGGTAACATATAAATCTGCTTCTCGGGCAGATTACTTATTGGGCAGAAAAAGAAGACTTGGTCTTTGAGGTTTTTCTTGTTCGTGTGCTATTCAAGTTATCAAGGGGTTGATTGTGTTATAACGTTCTCGACTAGCCATATATCGAACGTATACATTATCGGGTTTGTGTGTGATACTCATTGAGGCATCTATTTTAGGTGCTTAGTTTCGTATTGGTTTTATTGTCCGTTACTAAAGATCAATTGCCAAGCAAGGTTATGGTTTCTTTTATCCCTTTTATTAATTAATTGTTTATTAATTACGTGGTTAACCTAATTGCGATTACTAGATCCTTATCCGCTGCGTACTCGTAGAGGTTAATTGGTTAACTTGTTCTAAAATCCCAACAGTGGCATCACGAGTCAACTCGTTTTTGCGATTATGGGTTACACGTTTCTTATTAATAAACATGTTTAAAAGGCTGCATGAAACCTAATTTAGTTATTCGTTTTATTTTGTTTTGACAACTATATGCAATACTTGTCAAATTTTTAATAAAAAATAACTAGTCGCACACAAATTAAATTATATTGATAATTATAATTAATTTGTTAATTTAAATTACATGTTAATTAGAATTACTTTGCTAATTGGAATTAACTTGTTAATAAGAATTACTTTGTTAATTAGAATTACTTGTTAAATAGAATTAAAAGTTAATTAGAATTAAAAGTTAATTAGAATTAATTAATTGTTAATTAGAATTATTATGATAATTAGAATTACATATTGGTTATTAAATACATAAAACTGCGATATTACTTGTTAATTGAGATTGCTATGTTTTATGTGTTTTCCAGCCACAAGACCCACTCAATTGCTTTTGCGATGTATGGGGCGATCTAGGTATTGTATCCTAGTGACGGTCTTATGGTTCTCCTTTTGGGGAAGACTCGCGAGAGTACTCGGAACAATATGTGGTTATATATTGATGTTTATGTTTATATGTTTGTGATTCCATTATATGCATTATTACTTGCTTTGACACCTAATTGTATGCAATATGGAATAATACATATCGTAACAATAACGTTAATATTTGTCTTTATTTACATGCCTTAATAACATGCTCATTGTGACCTGCAATTTGATTCGTGGAAAATCATTTTTGTAAAATAAAGTGACCTAATATATGAAACACGTTTTCAAGAATTTAAAAAACTAGACGCTATGGACACTTGGGATGTACGGCTCACCCACTAGAACAAACTCAAAAGGGGTCAAAAAGGTGCGCACAGTCGCACCGAAAGGATGTCTAGGTTATGCTTCAGCGCTTACATGGTTCTCTGCCTCCCTGTGCGTTCGATTGGAGCTACCGTGAACCATGATGATCACTACAATGTCATTACCAAAAGTTTTTAAAATTAGTGTTACAAAGTTGTTTTGCATGCTTCTTTGTACATGACTTTTACCACATTTATATGTATGTGCATACCTATTTTTAATTTTAAGTCTATGTCATCCAACTTTGAACACGTGCATTTGGATTGACTTCTCTGGTCAGACCTAAGGGCCTTTCCAACCCATGGTAATTATTTCTCACTGGTCAGACCTATGGTTATTTTTACACGTTCATACTTGGTCGACTTATCTCGAGTTAGCTTGGTCAGACCTTGAACCTAAGGCATAAGATGAGAACTAAACATGCTCATGACATTATTACTTGTTTACTAATGCCTTGATCAGTCTCATAAATCTAAGAGTTTCATTATGCAATTAACGCTCATCGCTTACCTCTTGTCCTATTTTTTTTTACACACTGGTCAGACCTATGGTAATTAAGTGGGGTTGCAAGATGGATCTTAGTCTTAATTAGTAATTAATTGGGTAGTTAATTCTTTTAAGAATGTAATTATCAAAAATACTAGAATTGAACTTTTTATGTTCTGATTAATTGTGTTATTGCAACATAATTCGTAAACAAAGTTATTTTTCTTCGAAAGACAAACTTAGTCTCTTTTCCTAGTAAGAAGAGTGAGACTTATTCCTATCTTTTCTCCTTAGTTGACTAACTAAGATAGGATTCCAAAATTGATAAACTCGTTTATGATCTTTCATTACCCTTTTGTGGTCTAGAGTTAATTGAAAGATAGAATATTTTGCGTAACTGGAAACATTGTGTTTAGAGCTACCAAAATAAATAACATCTTGCAATTGTCACGATGTATGAGTTTAAACTGCAAAGAGTAAAGAAATTACTAGCATATTTGCTAGGTAATCTTCTTGGACTCTTATTATTCCTAAAGTGCTAAATACCCTTAGGGCTTTGTAAACGATAAAGGAGGAATTGCATGCTAAAGATTCAAGTTAATTGAATGAAAGAATGGCTAGTCCATTGTCTGCATAAGTAGAACTTCATATACTCTGTTCAATACCTAAGTACATGCTACTCGTAGGCATTTGAAGAGAATAGGAAAGTATATAAAACTGCTATATGATTTCGACTGGAAATGTAACATTTACAATGTTGACAAATCCAGAGTAGTTGCATTTTATTACTGAAATATCATTCATGTAATGTTGTCAATTTCAGTGGGAGCTACGGGATTTATTTCCTGTTAGTCACCCATGTCATTTCAAACTAGCTTTGAAATAATCCATTACTTTCCGAATATGAACAACCATTGCTTAAAGGAAAATTGTATTTTATTTTATCTGATAACTCATTGCCTTCCTGCTGTCGCTTCCTGAAACGTTATCTATAGAATAATAATCCACAGTTCCTTATTATATAGGTTATAGTTCTAAAACTACTTATGATATATATGACATTACCATATTGTGTGAACAATCAATCACGTGTTGTTTGTTTTCATAATATGATATTGTACCTTACACAAGTGGGAGAAATCTCAAAGTGTGTGCAAGGAACAACAATATTATTGGTATCTCTTGACCGCAAGGTAAAGGAAACTAATAATTCTACTAGGACTTAAACACGTTAGATGTTTAATGCCCTACTACATGTAAATAAGAATTCTACTAGAACTTAAACACATGAGATGTTTATTACCCTACTACATTCTAATAATGATTCTACTAGGACGTGAACACGCTAGATGTTTGTTGCCCTACTACATTCAAATTTCATAATATAGTGTAATGATAGTTCAACATTTAACTATATGTTTTAGTCAAAATAATTATGGTTATATGATAATGATCATAATTCTGAAGTATAAAATTAACTTGGAATTACTATAGAACTCAATAGTTTGCGTTCATGATTACTTTTGTTAGTATAATTATGATTACATGTTAAGACTTAATTATAAAGTCCTTGAATTCATCAATGACTTATAACATAAAGTAGATATAGTGTATCTTTATTTTGAGAACCCTGTTAAGTGCGAGAACTGCGAGAACTCCTTTTTTACTCCTAGTTATACATAAGGTACATCATGTCAATGCATAATGGCATTTTTGAAAATAAATGTAACTTAATTTAATAGAAAAAATAAAGTAAGGGCAAAATGGGAATTTAATTCTTCCCTAAAAAATTGGAGGAACCAGTTTATCTCATCTGTGCTCTCCTCTCTCCTCTCAAAACCTAAAAACCGCCTCCCCTAAACCCTAACAACCGCCACCCCAAAGCAGATCTGTTACATCCGTAATTATTGATTTGAATTAGCCCAACAACATATATAATAAATAAGGTGAGTGGCTAGCAACTGAGTATTGATTCGAAGAGGCATGGTATGTTTGCTTCGATTCAGCTAATAAGTGAGTATTTTGTTCTATTTTTCCATGCATTTTTTTGTTCGATTGTTATATTTAATTGAATACTTCCAGTTTTGATTCGCCTTATACGATTTTTGTTATTGTTAATATTATTTTGTTCGATTGTTTTGTTTAATTTAATTGATTGCTTTCAGTTCGATTGTTATATTTAATTCTATCTTTCCATGTGATTTTTTTGTTGGATGTGGAAGTGTTAAATTACTTGGTTTGGTGTATGAACTAGACTCACATGATTAGTTTATTATCGTAATAATTGGCTATTGAATATAATTGTTTGTAAAAGCACAATGATTATTGATTTCTGCAGTAATACAATATGGTGCTTAATAAAAAATTGAAGATGGTGTTTAAAGTTAAAAAGGGTAATGTTACACATGAAACATCTTTTTCTCTTTTGTTGCAAACCAAACAGGTTCTTGTCTTTCAAATGTCAAGTTTCTAAACACTATATTTAAAACCTCATAGAATTAAGAAACGCAGGATTTAAAAATTTTGAACCAAACGCATGCTAACTATAATCAGGTGCTCGAAGCCAATCCATCTAGCGAAAAGAAA
Organism: Chrysanthemum seticuspe; assembly: GCA_019973895.1. NCBI lineage: Eukaryota > Viridiplantae > Streptophyta > Magnoliopsida > Asterales > Asteraceae > Chrysanthemum > Chrysanthemum seticuspe. The sequence continues at coordinate 293,970,143 of BPTQ01000005.1, forward strand.
GAAATGGACAGTTCTTCAAATGTTAACAAAATGGGGTAAAGACGAAGAGTCATTTTTACAACTTTGGAAGAACATACAATATCACATACCATAGTTAAAGTTAAAGAAGAGAATGCGGACTATCCTGTAAGTACTAATGATTCTTGAGCTACATCATTTTATTATCGCCATTTATGCTTTTGCCATCCCATTTTCAATTTGTGTGTCTAGGTTACAATTTGCATAATTTGAACATATGTGTTTTTATTGGATGCATAAAAAGATCATGCATATGTGTTTCAAGTGGTTTTATTTCAAAGCAGGTCAATGGTGTCGTTTTTATTCGAAATTTTTATTGCCATTGAAGTTGAAGTTCGTGAAATTGTTAAGTGCACATATATGTTTTGTGACAACCCGTACTTTCAGGTCATTTCTCGACACAGTTCATGTCTCATTATTTCAACATTTTTAGTAAACTTGGTTTACTTGGTTCAAATTCGCGTAACCTTGGAGGTTTAGCGGCGAATTCATAATCATGACATCACGTACATTTCATATGGACTATGATTAGTCTACATTTCATTGACATCATGTGCATTTCATTAGTTCATTCACGACATTTCATTTCACCTTTCAACGCGTAATTTTTATATTTAATAATTTTTATCGCGTGAGTTTTTATTTTGATTATTTAACCCGTTACTTTCAAAAATGATCCCGAGGTATTTTTAAACTTACATTTAGTTCATAAAAACTATATTTTTAGTGTTCCTAGTGTTTCAAATTTATTTGGCATTTTAATCGTTAAAGTTTAATTATTACGTCGTTTTCTTAAAAATTGTACGATAATTATTTTATCACTCAATTTTCACAAGGAAAGTATTTTTACAATTTTTATCATCTCAATACAACCTATTTTGATTTACTAAAAACTCACTTGCACCAAAAAACTTCCCTTCACCTTAATTTAACTTTGTTTTACTTACATTTTTGTATCAAATAATACACAAATTATACAAGTTGCAACATTTTAAAAAAAAAAAATATATCATTGAGAGACAACCCTCCCCCAAAAACCGGCCAAGGGGAGGGTGCCCTCATAAATGTGGCAAGGTGTATGTTTTCTTTCTAATAATGCATGTATACAAGTCTTACTTGACAAACATTTCACATACATCTTATTTTCTCAAGTGTGAAAAAAATATTTCTCTCCTTTCTTGGCTCCATAGAACCGGCCACAACAACAAAACAAGGGGATCAAGAAATTTTTGGCAAGATCAAGTGTTTTTATCAACCTAGATCATATCCTTTTCATGGTTTTGAAATAAAAACCAAGGATATTTAAGTTAATCCTTTGTTACCTACACCTCTTCACTTGCACTAGTAAGCATATTCTCATCATTTTTATGTTTCCTTATCATTTTCATATGCTTCTTTTCATTTTTGGAGCTTATATGCATGTTATGTGATTTATACCATTTATTTCTTGATTTTTGAGTTATTTATACAATATGGTCATCCTATAATTATTCCTATGGTAATCTTTGGTCTTGATGGTGATTAGGAACCCATGACACCCTAAGAAGGTGTATGGTAGGATTAGATTAGTTTTGGAGTTGATTTGAAGGGATTAGAATAGGTTTTGTCCGAGAAAAACTATTTTCGTAAACTATATTTTGTGTTCTGTCCTTAAATCAAAATTCTGGAAAATCCTACTGTTAGTACGACATTTTGGCCTTGATATTTAGAAAATATACTTTAAAACGAATCCGTGGCCTTTTGAACGGATAAAAACGGAGTTATAACGAAGCCGTGGTGAATTTTTAAAGTTTGATGACGAAACGTACATTTTTCAGAAAATTTCAGCAAGCAGTTTTTACATATTTCGGGTCAAAAACGAGCCTTAAGCTTCACAAATTATTTCGACTTGTCAAAAATATATTAGTCTACTTCGATACGAAGCTAAGGACATATTTTACGTAGAAAACGGATTTAAAACGACAAAGATATGGCCGTTTTCATAAAGTTGCCGTAAATATTATTTTCTGAAAAACTATATTATTTTTACGTTACAAGTATTTCACTAACTGTAACGTCCATGTTTGCGGCAGTTTTTAACCATGATGTGAAACTTTTTATAACAAAGTGTCTTCTAGTAAAATCAAGTTCACCGGCCATATTTTTCAAAACAAAAAGCCGTTTGCCAAGCGGAGTTATGGTGAATTATTTACGGATGTTCAAACATTGGCCGAAACTCATTTTCTGCACAATTAACAAAAACCACCATCTTTAGTCTTTGATATCTTTATGATCGAGACCTTTTGGACGAAAACTCCTGAACTGAAACTTTTAGATATCGATACAAACTTTCCAAAACCGTCGAGTTCGTTCTCTAACGATCGACGTACACCATTTTACGACCACTTTTCCGGAGCCATTTTTGTTAATTTCAAGAAAATTCCGACGACATTGTTTTGCGACGAAAAATGGTAATTTCACCAAAAATCATTATAAAACCATTGTAGGATGACATTTTGACGTAAAAACATGTAAAGTCATTTTTGATTGGTCGAGACGTCCAAAGAGTATTTTTCGACGACGAGTAATATTTTTTCAAAACCCGTAAATGGTATAAATAACATACGAAGTGCATGCATAACATTACATTGCAACTCATGACGTATCATATCCTTCACAATAGGTCAAGATTAACGTATCACATTACATCTCGGTGTACTCACTTTTGTCTTCGCATCATTCCACCAAGTGAGTTCCATAGCCCCTACCTTTACTTGCTTTCATAACTGTTTTGGGGGAGATACATGCTCATCATCTTTTATGACATTCATATCTATTTGCAAACTACATGCTTCACCGAACTTAATGTTTAGTCATATCTTATATCATACATCATTGTGCTGAATGTCTTGGGATTATCATTGTGCTGAATGTCTTGGGATTATCATTGTGCTGAATGTCTTGGGATTATCATTGTGCTGAATGTCTTGGGATTATCATTGTGCTGAATGTCTTGGGATTATCATTGACTATACATATCTTGGCAATGGGTTGTGAACACACAGGTTGCAAGTTTTGTATGGGCGGGACTTGGAACTGAGTGGATTCATAATGCCTTTGCTGCATAAACGATTTCTAAAGGCTTTACATTTCAAAACAAACTCTATGAACTCACTCAACCTTTGTGTTGACACTTTTTAGCATGTTTTATCTCAGGTATCTAAGGCATTCACTTCATGGCATGCATTTGGACACATCATGGAGTCGTGGTGACGACGCGTCTCACTTGGGTTTTATGTACTTTAAAACATCGTTTGAATTGTAACAAACTTATTTCCGCACAAGTTGATTTTCATTTGGGACCTACTTTGTAAACTCTGATTATTTTATTAAATCAAACGATGTATTTTCCAAACGACACTTTAGGTCGTTCAATATAACTGTGATTGTGATGCTATGACAGTCAATCCCCAGGAATTCCATTCCGCTGCAAAACAGGTAATTTGGGGGTGTGACAGATTGGCATCAGAGCTTCAGTTATAGAGAACTAGGTTGCATCATTGACCCTAGACTATAACTACATCATCATAGCATCTCATCATTTCATCATAAGTGAATGTTCACTTTACATGTGGATTATACGTACATTTTTCGAGTTATTTACTTTCATTTCATATCGATTGTCACATGGATGCCCTTAAATGCCCATTCCATTATCTTTTCCCCATACTTTAACGTGGAGAATTCCTTGTCATTCCCTATCACAATTTCACATCAGCTGATTCATCACCGATAACGTCGAATGCCGGGATAAACTTTAAATAGGGCGAAGACGCTCTCACTCCTTTGTTTCACCACTAACATGTCGAGTTACACTTTATTCACACACTAAGTTACTAAACCATTATACATTTGAAACACTTACGACACATCATAACCCATTTTGTAGGAAACCGTCGATCATTTTGAAAGATAACCTCAAACTTATCATTCTTATCACATTTCTTTGAAGCGCTTATTATTAACATCGGATTTTGCTACGTCTCACATTTCCTCTTGTTTTGAAGAAGATATGGCACCGAAGAAAGCTACAGTTGAAATGACCCAAGCGGCTATTCAGAAGTTAGTGAATGATAGCATTGCTAATGCTTTAAGAGTTGAACGGGAAACGGTGGCTGCTGCTGCTGCCGAGGCCGCGACTGCTGCTGTAGCCGCAAGGCTTGCTGCTGCTACTGGAAATACAGGAGGATCCGGAGTTAAGAAATGTTCGTACAAAGATTTCAAAAGTGGCGAACCCACCAAGTTTAGAGGGACGGAAGGAGCTACAGCAATGGTACGATGGTTTGAAAAGTTGGAATCCGTGTTTTTGCTTTGTAATTGTCCGGATGATAGTAAGGTCAAATTTGCTACGAGCACATTACTCGATGGAGCATTGTCTTGGTGGAATTCATACGCCCAACCGATTGGAATGGAGAATGCTTTCAAGCTCACGTGGAATGAATTCAAGAATTTGGTGACTAAGAAGTTTTGTCCACGTACGGAAATCAAAAAGTTGGAGACGGAGTTCTATGAATTAGTAACAATTGGGTACGATATTGACACTTACATTCGGAGATTCCAAGAATTGGCTGTGTTATGCCCGTCCATGGTTTCTGATAATGAGAAGTTGCTAGAGGCTTTCATCGGGGGACTTCCCGAAATTATTCAAGGCGATGTGACTTCTTCTGACCCGCAAACGATTGAGGAAGCTATTCGATTGACTCAAAAGCTCATGGCCCAGGTAGTGAAGAGAGGCAAGTACCCCAACACCAACCAAAACAACAACAACCCCAACAACTGCACCAACTATTACAATAACCAAAACCATGACAACAACACCGATAACCAAATCAACAACAACAAAAGAAAATGGGAAAATGACCGAGGAGGTTACAATAACAACAATCAAGACCGTAACACTAACCATCATCAACAACAGAATAGAGGGCAAGAGACTGCAATGGTTTATGTTGCTGCACCAATAGAAGGCAGAGGTTATGCTGGAACCTACCCATTATGTAATCGATGTAAGTATCATCACACGGGACTTTGTCCTGTTAAGTGCTACAAGTGTCAAAAACTAGGACACCATGCCAGGAATTGTAGAGGCAAGACCATAGTTACGTGCTTCGGATGTGGGGAGCAAGGACACTATCGAAGTCAATGTCCTCAAAACCAAGGTCAACAAGTCGAAGGTGCTCATGGGAATGTATATATGTTAGAAGGAGGAGGAGGAGCTCGTCAAGGTATCAACGACGCGGAAGACTGAAGAAATTTGGGAACTAACAGTCTTATTTCTCCTTATGTACTATGTTGTACCAAGTTTATGTCTAATCATCGTATCCGAAACTTTATAACCTAAGATGTACTACTTTTGCTGAACCACTCGTTGTAAAATATTCTTATCTATCGTACTTTATTTTCTTTCTGATTTGTTATCATTTACGAGGATTTTAATTCTTTTTACTTTAACTATCATTTTAACGACACTTCTCCATGTCTTCTCTCCTCGATGTTCATCACAATTTTAACAACAGTTGACCCAACACCAAACAAACATATGAGTCGATTAGTCCAAGCATTGCATAGTTACTCCTAAATTATACATAGCCTGATCACCTATGTCTAATTCAGGAAGAATCATGCAATGAAGGGAGTAGTAGGCTTATATGTGTAAGCAATTCCGTAATCGAGCCAAATTTTCAAAAGAATTTTCTTCAAACCACTTGTTTCCAGTTTGATCCGCGTGACAGTTCTTGTTTGATGAGTTGCAAAGATCGAGCTAGAAACAAGTTGTTACCTAAACCGATTTAGCCTAATCTCATGACAGTTCTTGTTTGATGAGTTGTGAGATTAAGTAAAAATCGGTTACCAAAAAGTCTTTTGAGGGTTTTGCTCGGGAATGGGAAAGTTTGCTACATCAAACCCTAAACCCGTTAGACATAACAACGATTGAATTCAGGGACTGAATTCCTTTTTGGATGGGCGAATGTGACAACCCGTACTTTCAGGTCATTTCTCGACACAGTTCATGTCTCATTATTTCAACATTTTTAGTAAACTTGGTTTACTTGGTTCAAATTCGCGTAACCTTGGAGGTTTAGCGGCGAATTCATAATCATGACATCACGTACATTTCATATGGACTATGATTAGTCTACATTTCATTGACATCATGTGCATTTCATTAGTTCATTCACGACATTTCATTTCACCTTTCAACGCGTAATTTTTATATTTAATAATTTTTATCGCGTGAGTTTTTATTTTGATTATTTAACCCGTTACTTTCAAAAATGATCCCGAGGTATTTTTAAACTTACATTTAGTTCATAAAAACTATATTTTTAGTGTTCCTAGTGTTTCAAATTTATTTGGCATTTTAATCGTTAAAGTTTAATTATTACGTCGTTTTCTTAAAAATTGTACGATAATTATTTTATCACTCAATTTTCACAAGGAAAGTATTTTTACAATTTTTATCATCTCAATACAACCTATTTTGATTTACTAAAAACTCACTTGCACCAAAAAACTTCCCTTCACCTTAATTTAACTTTGTTTTACTTACATTTTTGTATCAAATAATACACAAATTATACAAGTTGCAACATTTAAAAAAAAAAAAAATATATCATTGAGAGACAACCCTCCCCCAAAAACCGGCCAAGGGGAGGGTGCCCTCATAAATGTGGCAAGGTGTATGTTTTCTTTCTAATAATGCATGTATACAAGTCTTACTTGACAAACATTTCACATACATCTTATTTTCTCAAGTGTGAAAAAAATATTTCTCTCCTTTCTTGGCTCCATAGAACCGGCCACAACAACAAAACAAGGGGATCAAGAAATTTTTGGCAAGATCAAGTGTTTTTATCAACCTAGATCATATCCTTTTCATGGTTTTGAAATAAAAACCAAGGATATTTAAGTTAATCCTTTGTTACCTACACCTCTTCACTTGCACTAGTAAGCATATTCTCATCATTTTTATGTTTCCTTATCATTTTCATATGCTTCTTTTCATTTTTGGAGCTTATATGCATGTTATGTGATTTATACCATTTATTTCTTGATTTTTGAGTTATATATACAATATGGTCATCCTATAATTATTCCCATGGTAATCTTTGGTCTTGATGGTGATTAGGAACCCATGACACCCTAAGAAGGTGTATGGTAGGATTAGATTAGTTTTGGAGTTGATTTGAAGGGATTAGAATAGGTTTTGTCCGAGAAAAACTATTTTCGTAAACTATATTTTGTGTTCTGTCCTTAAATCAAAATTCTGGAAAATCCTACTGTTAGTACGACATTTTGGCCTTGATATTTAGAAAATATACTTTAAAACGAATCCGTGGCCTTTTGAACGGATAAAAACGGAGTTATAACGAAGCCGTGGTGAATTTTTAAAGTTTGACGACGAAACGTACATTTTTCAGAAAATTTCAGCAAGCAGTTTTTACATATTTCGGGTCAAAAACGAGCCTTAAGCTTCACAAATTATTTCGACTTGTCAAAAATATATTAGTCTACTTCGATACGAAGCTAAGGACATATTTTACGTAGAAAACGGATTTAAAACGACAAAGATATGGCCGTTTTCATAAAGTTGCCGTAAATATTATTTTCTGAAAAACTATATTATTTTTACGTTACAAGTATTTCACTAACTGTAACGTCCATGTTTGCGGCAGTTTTTAACCATGATGTGAAACTTTTTATAACAAAGTGTCTTCTAGTAAAATCAAGTTCACCGGCCATATTTTTCAAAACAAAAAGCCGTTTGCCAAGCGGAGTTATGGTGAATTATTTACGGATGTTCAAACATTGGCCGAAACTCATTTTCTGCACAATTAACAAAAACCACCATCTTTAGTCTTTGATATCTTTATGATCGAGACCTTTTGGACGAAAACTCCTGAACTGAAACTTTTAGATATCGATACAAACTTTCCAAAACCGTCGAGTTCGTTCTCTAACGATCGACGTACACCATTTTACGACCACTTTTCCGGAGCCATTTTTGTTAATTTCAAGAAAATTCCGACGACATTGTTTTGCGACGAAAAATGGTAATTTCACCAAAAATCATTATAAAACCATTGTAGGATGACATTTTGACGTAAAAACATGTAAAGTCATTTTTGATTGGTCGAGACGTCCAAAGAGTATTTTTCGACGACGAGTAATATTTTTTCAAAACCCGTAAATGGTATAAATAACATACGAAGTGCATGCATAACATTACATTGCAACTCATGACGTATCATATCCTTCACAATAGGTCAAGATTAACGTATCACATTACATCTCGGTGTACTCACTTTTGTCTTCGCATCATTCCACCAAGTGAGTTCCATAGCCCCTACCTTTACTTGCTTTCATAACTGTTTTGGGGGAGATACATGCTCATCATCTTTTATGACATTCATATCTATTTGCAAACTACATGCTTCACCGAACTTAATGTTTAGTCATATCTTATATCATACATCATTGTGCTGAATGTCTTGGGATTATCATTGTGCTGAATGTCTTGGGATTATCATTGTGCTGAATGTCTTGGGATTATCATTGTGCTGAATGTCTTGGGATTATCATTGACTATACATATCTTGGCAATGGGTTGTGAACACACAGGTTGCAAGTTTTGTATGGGCGGGACTTGGAACTGAGTGGATTCATAATGCCTTTGCTGCATAAACGATTTCTAAAGGCTTTACATTTCAAAACAAACTCTATGAACTCACTCAACCTTTGTGTTGACACTTTTTAGCATGTTTTATCTCAGGTATCTAAGGCATTCACTTCATGGCATGCATTTGGACACATCATGGAGTCGTGGTGACGACGCGTCTCACTTGGGTTTTATGTACTTTAAAACATCGTTTGAATTGTAACAAACTTATTTCCGCACAAGTTGATTTTCATTTGGGACCTACTTTGTAAACTCTGATTATTTTATTAAATCAAACGATGTATTTTCCAAACGACACTTTAGGTCGTTCAATATAACTGTGATTGTGATGCTATGACAGTCAATCCCCAGGAATTCCATTCCGCTGCAAAACAGGTAATTTGGGGGTGTGACAGATTGGCATCAGAGCTTCAGTTATAGAGAACTAGGTTGCATCATTGACCCTAGACTATAACTACATCATCATAGCATCTCATCATTTCATCATAAGTGAATGTTCACTTTACATGTGGATTATACGTACATTTTTCGAGTTATTTACTTTCATTTCATATCGATTGTCACATGGATGCCCTTAAATGCCCATTCCATTATCTTTTCCCCATACTTTAACGTGGAGAATTCCTTGTCATTCCCTATCACAATTTCACATCAGCTGATTCATCACCGATAACGTCGAATGCCGGGATAAACTTTAAATAGGGCGAAGACGCTCTCACTCCTTTGTTTCACCACTAACATGTCGAGTTACACTTTATTCACACACTAAGTTACTAAACCATTATACATTTGAAACACTTACGACACATCATAACCCATTTTGTAGGAAACCGTCGATCATTTTGAAAGATAACCTCAAACTTATCATTCTTATCACATTTCTTTGAAGCGCTTATTATTAACATCGGATTTTGCTACGTCTCACATTTCCTCTTGTTTTGAAGAAGATATGGCACCGAAGAAAGCTACAGTTGAAATGACCCAAGCGGCTATTCAGAAGTTAGTGAATGATAGCATTGCTAATGCTTTAAGAGTTGAACGGGAAACGGTGGCTGCTGCTGCTGCCGAGGCCGCGACTGCTGCTGTAGCCGCAAGGCTTGCTGCTGCTACTGGAAATACAGGAGGATCCGGAGTTAAGAAATGTTCGTACAAAGATTTCAAAAGTGGCGAACCCACCAAGTTTAGAGGGACGGAAGGAGCTACAGCAATGGTACGATGGTTTGAAAAGTTGGAATCCGTGTTTTTGCTTTGTAACTGTCCGGATGATAGTAAGGTCAAATTTGCTACGAGCACATTACTCGATGGAGCATTGTCTTGGTGGAATTCATACGCCCAACCGATTGGAATGGAGAATGCTTTCAAGCTCACGTGGAATGAATTCAAGAATTTGGTGACTAAGAAGTTTTGTCCACGTACGGAAATCAAAAAGTTGGAGACGGAGTTCTATGAATTAGTAACAATTGGGTACGATATTGACACTTACATTCGGAGATTCCAAGAATTGGCTGTGTTATGCCCGTCCATGGTTTCTGATAATGAGAAGTTGCTAGAGGCTTTCATCGGGGGACTTCCCGAAATTATTCAAGGCGATGTGACTTCTTCTGACCCGCAAACGATTGAGGAAGCTATTCGATTGACTCAAAAGCTCATGGCCCAGGTAGTGAAGAGAGGCAAGTACCCCAACACCAACCAAAACAACAACAACCCCAACAACTGCACCAACTATTACAATAACCAAAACCATGACAACAACACCGATAACCAAATCAACAACAACAAAAGAAAATGGGAAAATGACCGAGGAGGTTACAATAACAACAATCAAGACCGTAACACTAACCATCATCAACAACAGAATAGAGGGCAAGAGACTGCAATGGTTTATGTTGCTGCACCAATAGAAGGCAGAGGTTATGCTGGAACCTACCCATTATGTAATCGATGTAAGTATCATCACACGGGACTTTGTCCTGTTAAGTGCTACAAGTGTCAAAAACTAGGACACCATGCCAGGAATTGTAGAGGCAAGACCATAGTTACGTGCTTCGGATGTGGGGAGCAAGGACACTATCGAAGTCAATGTCCTCAAAACCAAGGTCAACAAGTCGAAGGTGCTCATGGGAATGTATATATGTTAGAAGGAGGAGGAGGAGCTCGTCAAGGTATCAACGACGCGGAAGACTGAAGAAATTTGGGAACTAACAGTCTTATTTCTCCTTATGTACTATGTTGTACCAAGTTTATGTCTAATCATCGTATCCGAAACTTTATAACCTAAGATGTACTACTTTTGCTGAACCACTCGTTGTAAAATATTCTTATCTATCGTACTTTATTTTCTTTCTGATTTGTTATCATTTACGAGGATTTTAATTCTTTTTACTTTAACTATCATTTTAACGACACTTCTCCATGTCTTCTCTCCTCGATGTTCATCACAATTTTAACAACAGTTGACCCAACACCAAACAAACATATGAGTCGATTAGTCCAAGCATTGCATAGTTACTCCTAAATTATACATAGCCTGATCACCTATGTCTAATTCAGGAAGAATCATGCAATGAAGGGAGTAGTAGGCTTATATGTGTAAGCAATTCCGTAATCGAGCCAAATTTTCAAAAGAATTTTCTTCAAACCACTTGTTTCCAGTTTGATCCGCGTGACAGTTCTTGTTTGATGAGTTGCAAAGATCGAGCTAGAAACAAGTTGTTACCTAAACCGATTTAGCCTAATCTCATGACAGTTCTTGTTTGATGAGTTGTGAGATTAAGTAAAAATCGGTTACCAAAAAGTCTTTTGAGGGTTTTGCTCGGGAATGGGAAAGTTTGCTACATCAAACCCTAAACCCGTTAGACATAACAACGATTGAATTCAGGGACTGAATTCCTTTTTGGATGGGCGAATGTGACAACCCGTACTTTCAGGTCATTTCTCGACACAGTTCATGTCTCATTATTTCAACATTTTTAGTAAACTTGGTTTACTTGGTTCAAATTCGCGTAACCTTGGAGGTTTAGCGGCGAATTCATAATCATGACATCACGTACATTTCATATGGACTATGATTAGTCTACATTTCATTGACATCATGTGCATTTCATTAGTTCATTCACGACATTTCATTTCACCTTTCAACGCGTAATTTTTATATTTAATAATTTTTATCGCGTGAGTTTTTATTTTGATTATTTAACCCGTTACTTTCAAAAATGATCCCGAGGTATTTTTAAACTTACATTTAGTTCATAAAAACTATATTTTTAGTGTTCCTAGTGTTTCAAATTTATTTGGCATTTTAATCGTTAAAGTTTAATTATTACGTCGTTTTCTTAAAAATTGTACGATAATTATTTTATCACTCAATTTTCACAAGGAAAGTATTTTTACAATTTTTATCATCTCAATACAACCTATTTTGATTTACTAAAAACTCACTTGCACCAAAAAACTTCCCTTCACCTTAATTTAACTTTGTTTTACTTACATTTTTGTATCAAATAATACACAAATTATACAAGTTGCAACATTTAAAAAAAAAAAAAATATATCATTGAGAGACAACCCTCCCCCAAAAACCGGCCAAGGGGAGGGTGCCCTCATAAATGTGGCAAGGTGTATGTTTTCTTTCTAATAATGCATGTATACAAGTCTTACTTGACAAACATTTCACATACATCTTATTTTCTCAAGTGTGAAAAAAATATTTCTCTCCTTTCTTGGCTCCATAGAACCGGCCACAACAACAAAACAAGGGGATCAAGAAATTTTTGGCAAGATCAAGTGTTTTTATCAACCTAGATCATATCCTTTTCATGGTTTTGAAATAAAAACCAAGGATATTTAAGTTAATCCTTTGTTACCTACACCTCTTCACTTGCACTAGTAAGCATATTCTCATCATTTTTATGTTTCCTTATCATTTTCATATGCTTCTTTTCATTTTTGGAGCTTATATGCATGTTATGTGATTTATACCATTTATTTCTTGATTTTTGAGTTATATATACAATATGGTCATCCTATAATTATTCCCATGGTAATCTTTGGTCTTGATGGTGATTAGGAACCCATGACACCCTAAGAAGGTGTATGGTAGGATTAGATTAGTTTTGGAGTTGATTTGAAGGGATTAGAATAGGTTTTGTCCGAGAAAAACTATTTTCGTAAACTATATTTTGTGTTCTGTCCTTAAATCAAAATTCTGGAAAATCCTACTGTTAGTACGACATTTTGGCCTTGATATTTAGAAAATATACTTTAAAACGAATCCGTGGCCTTTTGAACGGATAAAAACGGAGTTATAACGAAGCCGTGGTGAATTTTTAAAGTTTGACGACGAAACGTACATTTTTCAGAAAATTTCAGCAAGCAGTTTTTACATATTTCGGGTCAAAAACGAGCCTTAAGCTTCACAAATTATTTCGACTTGTCAAAAATATATTAGTCTACTTCGATACGAAGCTAAGGACATATTTTACGTAGAAAACGGATTTAAAACGACAAAGATATGGCCGTTTTCATAAAGTTGCCGTAAATATTATTTTCTGAAAAACTATATTATTTTTACGTTACAAGTATTTCACTAACTGTAACGTCCATGTTTGCGGCAGTTTTTAACCATGATGTGAAACTTTTTATAACAAAGTGTCTTCTAGTAAAATCAAGTTCACCGGCCATATTTTTCAAAACAAAAAGCCGTTTGCCAAGCGGAGTTATGGTGAATTATTTACGGATGTTCAAACATTGGCCGAAACTCATTTTCTGCACAATTAACAAAAACCACCATCTTTAGTCTTTGATATCTTTATGATCGAGACCTTTTGGACGAAAACTCCTGAACTGAAACTTTTAGATATCGATACAAACTTTCCAAAACCGTCGAGTTCGTTCTCTAACGATCGACGTACACCATTTTACGACCACTTTTCCGGAGCCATTTTTGTTAATTTCAAGAAAATTCCGACGACATTGTTTTGCGACGAAAAATGGTAATTTCACCAAAAATCATTATAAAACCATTGTAGGATGACATTTTGACGTAAAAACATGTAAAGTCATTTTTGATTGGTCGAGACGTCCAAAGAGTATTTTTCGACGACGAGTAATATTTTTTCAAAACCCGTAAATGGTATAAATAACATACGAAGTGCATGCATAACATTACATTGCAACTCATGACGTATCATATCCTTCACAATAGGTCAAGATTAACGTATCACATTACATCTCGGTGTACTCACTTTTGTCTTCGCATCATTCCACCAAGTGAGTTCCATAGCCCCTACCTTTACTTGCTTTCATAACTGTTTTGGGGGAGATACATGCTCATCATCTTTTATGACATTCATATCTATTTGCAAACTACATGCTTCACCGAACTTAATGTTTAGTCATATCTTATATCATACATCATTGTGCTGAATGTCTTGGGATTATCATTGTGCTGAATGTCTTGGGATTATCATTGTGCTGAATGTCTTGGGATTATCATTGTCCTGAATGTCTTGGGATTATCATTGACTATACATATCTTGGCAATGGGTTGTGAACACACAGGTTGCAAGTTTTGTATGGGCGGGACTTGGAACTGAGTGGATTCATAATGCCTTTGCTGCATAAACGATTTCTAAAGGCTTTACATTTCAAAACAAACTCTATGAACTCACTCAACCTTTGTGTTGACACTTTTTAGCATGTTTTATCTCAGGTATCTAAGGCATTCACTTCATGGCATGCATTTGGACACATCATGGAGTCGTGGTGACGACGCGTCTCACTTGGGTTTTATGTACTTTAAAACATCGTTTGAATTGTAACAAACTTATTTCCGCACAAGTTGATTTTCATTTGGGACCTACTTTGTAAACTCTGATTATTTTATTAAATCAAACGATGTATTTTCCAAACGACACTTTAGGTCGTTCAATATAACTGTGATTGTGATGCTATGACAGTCAATCCCCAGGAATTCCATTCCGCTGCAAAACAGGTAATTTGGGGGTGTGACATGTTTACGTATAAAACATATATGTTTACGTATAAAACATATATGTTTTGTGATTTAATTATATATGTTTTGTTAAGCTTGTTCATGTGTGTTATTTTATCTTGAGTTTTATTTTAAAAGTATTTAATCTTGGCTATTATTTTTTCTAGGCATGACGTTCTTTGAAGGCGTGCACACATACTGGAAGTACATATATGTTCTTGGAAGGCGTGCATGTATGTTTTTGGAAGACATGCACACATGTTCAAAATAATATGATGAGAAACTTCAAATACATATGTTTTGTGCACATATGTCCGTTTACGTTAATTATTGTTAGTGCATAGGTGTAAATATAGATTATATTCATGTATTTCTCCGTATTATAAATTGTATTTTAATTGTATTTCAATCTATATCGAATTTTGTGTTTCACATTATGTTCTTGGTTGTTATAAATTTACATGATCTAAAAACACATATGCACCTTTCCATTTGAAAAATATGTATGTTGAAAAAACTATTCCAAAAACCAAAATAATAAAATTAATTCATACAAACACATATGCACTAAATAAGTTTTAAAACATGCATGTTCAGAAAAAAGCCCAAAAAAGCGCATAAAAAATCGCAAAATAAAAAAAAAAAAAAAAAAAAAACGAAAATTGAATGTTTTTAAAAAATAGGATTTATTTATTTTAAAAAATCAAAAATAATATAAAATTGACTTTTACTATTATACCCTTTTGGATTAAATAAAAATGTTTAATAATCAAAAAATGCCATGATGCATTGATATGTTGCACAATATGCATTACTAGGAGTACATAAAGGGTTCTCGCAGTTCTCGCACTTAACAGGGTTCTCAAAGTAAAGGCCCCCAGTAGATATAGTAAAATTGTTATGTCTTCTAGTTAACACATAAACATAAGGACTTTGAATTATTCAAAGACTTATAATGTATTGTTGAAATGTTCTGTTTTTTTGTTAACACATGAACATATAATCCTTGAACAGTTCTGTCTTCTTGTGAACACATGAACATAAGGTTCTTGTATTGTTCAATGAATATACATTATTGCATGCACTTGGTTCGTAAATACTTTATATGCAATTTGGCTCGACCCAATTGACAAGCATTTGGTCCAAAGAGAATTAAGTTATCTATAGAATTCTGATATAGTTTCACAATTCTAATAACTCATAGGATACCACTTCATTATGGTATGCCTGTTGTGTTAAATCAAACCTTATTCATATTGTTTGGTTCCTGATAGCTTTAATTTCTTTATCTCCAAAACATATCAAGGTTAGAATTGCGTGTGTCATGGATACACTTAATAGAGTTCAAACCTAGAAGGTATTCAAGACAAACCATAACTGAAAACCCTAATTCATTAGGGATTTGAGGTTTTACCCCCAAACCAATTGAATCATAAACCCTTTTGGATTTTTGATTATGTTACACTTCCTAGATTGAAGATTGTAGTTTTGGTATTCTTCCTAGCTTGACGAAACACAAAACTATTGCTAGAACTTTTGGTTAAAGAGTGATACTAAATTAGAGTTTTTCCATAAACCCTAATTTGAGTTGTTGGAAGGAATTCCATTATGTCTTGATTTAAGTTCTGAATTTGTTAAAATCTTATGAAGCATTAACAAATCTAGAGATGAGAACTTAAAATGTATTTTGTGGTTCCCAATAAAGAACAATTTATTGTTGCTTAAATACTTAGTATTTAGAGAATTGTCTCTACTTACAAAAGTAAGTGGGAGTATATACATATCTCAAAGTTTTTTGAGAACAAAATACTTAACCTTCTAAAATTCACTTATTAATGTCATACTAAGGTTAAACATGAGAATGTTAACTGAAGTATAATGATTACTCTCATTCATAAATCCGAAAGGATACCTCATCACTTGAGTGGTATTTTATATCAATGCTGAGGAATATAAGTTAGAAGATTGTTGTAAATCAACTAACTACTAAAATATATTATCACATCTTGAATCTGATAAATGTTTTAGAACTATGAATGATAAGATGCAGTCCTTAAAAGGCAAATCGAGTTTTGAGCTTGATTGTTATTTCGCCTAACAGTTAACCTATGAGTTTCGAATGAGTTTCTTTTGAAGAAAGACTCACAAGGACAAAATTGTATACATATTAATGTTTGACATTTAATAAGAAATTTTTAATCATACTTAAGCAATTGACTGTGATTAAATTTTCTTATATATACATGCATTAATGACATAAAGATAATTAATTGTCATACATGTTTCTTTGTATAAGGAATATAGCAATTAGATTTTATAACTCTTTCTTTATGATTACATTTTGCGAGGACGGTATGTAATAAAAAAGGTTATGAATTTATATTATCTTTATGTAGTATACAAAATTTGAGCAATCCATTTTTAGATTGAGTCATGCATCTAAGAGCCGAGATCTTGAATTTAATGACAATATGATTCTGACTAAATTGAGACAACTCTTGAGTACATATGACATTGAGTGGGAGAAATGTGTTTTTCCTTAAAATTTACATGCTAAAGATATCATTCTATTTAAGCTAGATATTGATCCATAAGCTTGGAATGAAACTTCACTTGGAATTTAGGGAATAAAACAAACAACCTTGGAATAAATGTTTATCTAGAATAAACAAATGCGAAAAATTAAGTCTGACACAAATGCAATATATCATTTGAGCAAGTCTTAAAATGGTATATTTCATTTGGAATAATTTATTACATGGATAGAAACTTTATGTTGTTTTAACTAAGGATTCATCATTATTATATTGTGTATAAGACTAGTTGTTACTTTTGTACAAGAACAAAATGAGCTGACAACAACAATATCTAATTGAGAGTGTTTAGATTATTGTTTTTATAAATGTTTACGAATTATAAAGCATAGTGTTGTATAAGTACAAATGATGCTAGAGGATTATTTATACTAGTTGTAGTAGAATTTTATCTTTTATGATTAATTTGCTAACTAGCTATGCTCAACATAGAGCATTGTTGCATTACACATTAAGGAATGAGAATACACTTTTAGAAACTGTAAAAATGACTGTCAGTATGTCGTTGATTTCTAATACCTCATGCAAGGTAAGACGACATCTCCATACTATAACTCTTGCAATAGTATAAGCATATGAGATAAGACACTCATCTTATATTTCAAATCACTCACTATATGTGAAATTTGAAACAAGTATTCGGAAAGTTTACTCAGATGACTATTTAGTTTTTCTTTTAAAGAAAGGTTGAGAATGTTGGAAACATTACGGTTCAACTTACTAAATGAGTTTCATGCATATCTGTTTTAGTATTTGGATAATTGGGATTGAAAGACAATTTTTACTTTATGATGAATAAAGATACTTGGTATTTGTTATTCATTCATATAATAATTGTTATCATATATTTGCATGTTTAATCCTTGAATGATTTTATTGTTCTAAACATGTCCATTGTCGGTTAACAATATGGGAATATTGTTATGATAAGGCAAATGTGAGTGTTGGTTATATTCTAACGAGAATGTGGATTGTTCCCGCCAAACTCATATGTATTCACTAGAGATGCATATTGGATTCCCCAAATTTCAAACATTTACTTTTGGATCCTTGTCATAAGTAAAATATCAAAAATGGTTTGTTATCTTCGTCCGTAGACTTGAGATGCAAGTAAGTTCTGTTATGTGTGGATATCATTTTTTGTAAGTATATGCAAAACGCTATCTGAACAAGGTAGTTATAAACGCTATATTTCGAAGTGATGTGAAGCAGAATCCACAACACTTGTAGTCAATAAAGGATTTGTTACTCCACTTGATATGTGCAGAAAGATACCATGGCGCCTCTCCAGATTTAATCAGATAATTGTTTGGCCAAACCCAAAGGGTAATGCAAGATGATTCTTGATTACATTTGGTATATCTGAATTAAAATCTATAATGAGATTCTAAATGGTTAAACTATATGGAATGATTTAAGATCCATAATCCATGGTTTAACGGTATCTATAACAAAGGATGATTAGAGCAAGACATTTAATGACCATGCTACTGAGAAACTGTTACGAAACTATTCTCTCAGACACTTGTAGTTAAAAAGCGAGTGAGAGCGTTTGCTAGGTGTTTCCGTCGTTAGTTTTGTGTGCCATTCGACACACCAACTCCCAAGTGGGAGCTGTTGGTTTGTGGGAGTTATAAGCACGACAAAACGACTAGAAGTGTGTGAGCCGATGGGGACACACACGATAAACACGAGTATACATGTCGAACGTATATTATAAATACTTGAATAATACCCAATATGCAATAACTTGACCCAATAAAATTTGACCCATGGGCTGTTCTTGGATATGAACTTGGGTCGAATTTGATTGGCAGCCTTGGGCCTTGAGTTCCATCTGATCGGGCAGAAGTGAGGGCATGGGAAGAAGCTTGGGCTTGTAGCTTGTTGATCAAGCCAAGACCCAAGGCATGAACGTTTTTTTTGTATATAAACATATAGATAACACTTTATGCCATGCGTAATATATACACATCCACATATACAATTGTTTGATATACTAAATCAGTAATCATGCATGTACAATATATTAATATACCCTAACTAAACCTTACAACCAATCTAGTGTTTCCACTACAAATTCCTATTCGACTTATTCAAGTCATTAGAGTTTTGATTGGTTCAAATTATTCCTATACTTGCATTGTATATTTGATCCAAGAGATATTAGGAAATTGGTTATTGCTTTGCACTCCTTGTCGACATGCTGCAGCAACAATAAGGGTACTTCTGCGTTCGAAGTTCTCGAATAAAGAAGCAAAATATATCTGACGATTCTTGTCCGATATCGGGTAACATATAAATATGCTTCTCGGGCAGATTACTTATTGGGCAGAAAAAGAAGACTTGGTCTTTGAGGTTTTTCTTGTTCGTGTGCTATTCAAGTTATCAAGGGGTTGATTGTGTTATTACGTTCTCGACTAGCCATATATCGAACGTATACATTATCGGGTTTGTGTGTGATACTCATTGATGCATCTATTTTAGGTGCTTAGTTTCGTATTGGTTTTATTGTCCGTTACTAAAGATCAATTGCCAAGCAAGGTTAGGGTTTCTTTTATCCCTTTTATTAATTAATTGTTTATTAATTACGTGGTTAACCTAATTGCGATTACTAGATCCTTATCCGCTGCGTACTCGTAGAGGTTAATTGGTTAACTTATTCTAAAATCCCAACAAACGACAGACGCTTCAATGAAATGTATCGGCGGTCAAGGTTCTGGAATGAAGGTGTCAAGCATCTTGGGTCATCTATGATTTAGCAAATGCAATATTTATGTAAATAAGTATGTAAACACGAAAGTTGTAAAGCTTTATATTTTCTCTCATATTCGATAAAGGAATATTTTTTTCGTTCTTAATCCATTCAATATATAATTTAATATGTTTTTATCTTTTTTTAACTTACTTTTTTCAACGATAATCATAAGTCTAGCCCGCCTATTAGGCATACAAAAAAAAAACATCTTTTTACGCCCATCAAGTCTAATAAATAATTAATTAGTAGTAATTCAAGCTTTTTTACCATGTATATTTTAACTCTAATTACATATCATATGATTTCTTAAACATGTAACTGAAATATTACATTATTATTTTATTACTCATTTAATATTACTTATCCGAAAGTGTGCTTATTTGGCTATAATTAGTGTATGTTGAATCTTAAACACAATTATACAATTTTAATCAACTATTAAGAAAACCGTTCATCAGATGGGTAGAGACCTATACTCTTTATAATAATATGGTACCAACATTCCATACACATGTTCCTAAGTATGGTTCGCTATTATGGTACTTGGCATGGGCTCACGTGTAGATGGACATGTTGAAAATATGTGAAATTCACAAGCTAAAGGCTTTGGTTTTGATCAGTTTAAGTATAGGAAAGGCGCAAATAAGGCATTGAAGGAGCCCAAGAAGAGGATTTAGAATATAATGGCGATTTGTCCATTGACGTCGTTAATAAATGGGGGGATGGGTTGGGAGAATATTGGGAGGAAGTTTTTTGTCAGTAATGTGTGACAGGAGGTGGATTCCAAGAGGTTGAGTGTGTTTTTAGAGAAGGAAAAATGGCCATACAGGAATGGTATTACACAAGCATCCATTGACTACATCATAACAAACCATGGACCATATATGCTAATCAATTGGAGTCTAAGAATGTACCAAATGCCCTATCCCCATTTAAATTTCTGCAAAGTTACCCAAAACGGCAATCAACAATTTAGATTTGGTGAAAAAGGACCTTTCTTTTTGGAACTAAAAATGGTCCAAATGAAACAGATTAGACCTGCTTCTTTATAAACATATTTTTTGCGACTTTAAACAAAGTTTGTTGTTTTACCCATGTTGATGATTTGCTTGATTTATTTGGATAGAAGTTCAGTTTATTGTTTTACCCATAAAATTTTCAAGTTGAGTTAATTAGCTTAAAAAAACTTGCTGAAGTTAAGGGTGTTTGGAATGAGTCCATGGTATTAAGGATTCGAGGCTTCAAGTTGTGTCGTTTAAAATCGAGTTATAGATATATGCACACACTTGCATTGTTATGGAATGAAAGTGTTTTGGACTTTTGGTGGCAGCCTAGTTCATAAAAAAATTGGAAATTGCTGCTCACCGGCCCTTACACAGTGAGAAATATTTTGATGTGAAATTGTTTCATCTGCATTTTTGCATTACATTTATAGTCTTAATGGATGTTATTAATGAGTCTATGGTGTCTAAATTATAATATATTCTATTATGCTTTTTTACTGAAGTAATAAATGTTGTTGTAACGGGACAAAGTCTGACACTTCAATGAAATGTGTCGGCTTTCAAGGTTCTGGAATGAATGTGTCAATCACTCATCTTGGCCCATCTATGATTTATCAAATGCACATTCGAAATCATTTGTCCTTATCGTATATACATATCTTTCTATTTGTAAAGTAGTACATTCAAAGAATATATCACAAGTCATGCCCGCCCAATGAGCGGATTATTGACCATTGATCTAAAAATCAATGGATGAGATTAAACTATATTATTAATTAAAGCTGGAAGGGCAAAAACGTCCTTTAACCATAATACATTAACACATATTTATACAGATAACTTACCTTTTTCTCAATCATTCTACGACATCTCTCTCTCTCCTCCAACAACTTTCTCTCTCTAAACAACAACTTTCACCTTCAATAATTCATCAAATTGTGTAAATCAACTATTAAATCAATTTTTATAAAAAAACCCCAGTAATGTTGAAAGTTCAGAATAGATATAGATGGTAGGGATGGTGTTATTAAATATATTCTGGTGGTGGTCGCCGCAGAGCACTATTGGTGGCGGAGTTCGATTCTGGTGGTAGGGATGGTTTACTTAATCGTGTCATCGACGGTGGGGTCAGGGGTGGATGATGAGGGCGATAGTCAAAACTCCGATTTCACCATTGATCATTCAAAAATACAATTAAACTTCTTAAATTGGATATGCAATTGGTGATTTGATTGACAAAAACGACGTTAAACGGTAATGGGAATATTATAGGTAATGGTTTTATTAACCTACAATTGCTTTGTTGTTCTATCACCTGTTAAAATGTTCATCCGATTTAATTGTAAATGTTTTGCGCATAAAATGCCTAAATGTGCATCAATTTTCATAAATAGTTTGTAAAAAATGTAACATGTTTAGATAATTGTGAGTTATGCGAAACAATATTGTTGTGTGCATTAAAAATGGGATGAATGTGCGACAATTTTAGGTGAAAGTCAGTAAAAGTGGAATACGTTTGGATAATTATGATTTGTGTAAATGTTTGTGCATAAAAATGACTAAATGTGCATTAGTGGTAAAAAATGGTTTGTATAAAATGTGATATGTTCGGGTAATTGTGATTTATGCGAAATAATATTGTCGTGTGGAGTAAAAATGGGCTAAATGTGCGGCAATTTTAGTTGGTAGTAAAAGTGGGAAAGTTTGGATAATCATGGTTTTGTGCAAAAAAAGGGCTAAAATGCGCATCATTTTTCGTTGATAATTTGTAAAAAATGTGACATGGTTAGGTAAATGTGAGTTATGCGAAATAATAATGTTGTGTGCATTAAAAATGGGCTAAATGTGCGATTGTTTTCACAGGTAGTTAGTAAAAGTGCGCCATAGTTGGATAATTCATGAGTTGTGTGAATTAACACTGTTTCGGGTATAAAATAGCCTACATGTGCATTAATTTTTTCTAGGAAGTTAGTAAAGGTATGATACGGTTGGATATTTCACGAGTTGTGTGAAATAACATTGTTTTGTGCACTAAAAATGGTCTGAATGTTCATTAGTTTTCAAAGAAGATTAGTAAATGTGATATGTCTAGGTACTCGTCGCGTTATGTTTTAGACTAACACTTTTTTTTGTGCATTAAAAAGGGATTTAATGTGCATTAGTTTTCATATTAAGTTACTAAAAGTTATATGCCTATGTACTCAACGTGTTTGGTTTGGAATGACACAACTTTGTGCATTAAAAACGGGTTACAGGTACAAGCTTTTTCATCAGAAGTTATTAAAGTGATATACCTAGGCACTCATCACGTTATGGTTTAAAATAACATTGTTTTGTGCATTGAAGACGGGCAGAATGTGCTTCAGCTTTCATAAGAAGTTAGTAAAAGCGATATGCATGGGTACTCAAAGCGTTATTGTTTAAAAAACATGGTTTTGTGTATTATGATCGAGCTAAATGTGCCTATGTTCAATTATGTTCTTTGCATAAACAACCTGTCAGTGAGTACTTGGCATACGAGGAACATCCAAAGTTTTGCTCGATGAAGAAGAATGTTTGTGTAAGATTGAAAATGAGTTAGACAACAAAGAATGATTGTGTAAATTGCGGTATATGTATATTGCGTTATATGGAGGCATATCGAAGATATGCAACAAATAATTGGAAAGGTAGCTCTCAAGTGAAGATATTGAAGATCATATTTTAGGGTGTTCAAGACCGTGTTCATGGCATCTATTAGTTTGATTTAATTTAATTTAGAAATAGAATGCTTATGGAATTGTTATATATTGTTTAGAAATGAGGTGTTATGGAATGATACATTTGTTTAATTGTGTTTTTTTAGAAATTAAATGCTTATGAAATGGTTATGTAATATTTTGAAATAAAATGTCTATAAAATGCTTATGCATTCGTTGAATTGTATCCGGTTTGCAATATTGCATTGGGAAATGGGATCACTTATGATATTAAAACATTCTATATACATCGGTTATGAAATTTTTTATAGTTTTTCATTGCTTATTAGTTTTGTTTATGTGATTGGCGTGAGTTGTTTGAAATAAAGTTGTTTTGTGCATGAAAATTGGCCTAGTGTGCATCAATTCTTGTATGATGTTGGTAAAAGTGTTGTGTTTTTGTGATCGATGTAAGTTGTTTAAAAGAAAGTTGTTTTGTGCATGAAAATTGAGCGACATGTGCATCAGCTTTCATATGAACTTGGTGAAAGTGTTATGTTTCTCTGATCGACATAAGTTGTTTGAAATAAAGTTGTTTTGAAGATTGTCGAAATGTGCATCAGTTCTCATATGATGTTTGTAAAAGTGTTATGTTTCTGTGATCGACGTCAGTTGTTTAAAATAAAGCTATTTTGTGCATGAAAATCGGAAAAATGCGCATTAGTTTTCTTACGAACTTGGTAAAAGTGTTATGTTTCTTTGATCGGCCTGAGTTCTTTGAAGTAAGTCTGTTTTATGCATGAAAAATGGCCAATGTACATCAGTTTTCGTATGATGTTTCAAAAGTGTTATGTTTCTCTGACCGGCCTTAATTGTTTGAAATTAAGATGTTTTTTGCATGAAAATTAAGCGAAATGTGCATTAAAAATCTCAGAATAAGAACACACACTAAAATTGATAACTGCGAAATATAAAAATATTTTTGTACACATACAATTTTACTACAAATACAGATGTATATCAAGTACACTAATGACACAAAGTTTTGTATCAAATTCACAAATTTGCCCATCAAATCCCACTAAAAATGTTAATTTGCATCAGGTTACACAAATAACACAAAATTATGTATCAAATACACTAATTACAAAAGAAAAAGCTATATGAAGAGCGGCCCATTTGTTGTTGTAGTTGGGGAGGGGGAGGTGGTAGTCGCTGCCATACTGCTAATACTTCCCTTGATTATTATTATACATATCAAGGCCTTCAGCGGCTTATTTATGATACACCAATACCTGTTATTTGTGCATCAAATTCATGAACAATTAATTTTTGATCAAATCACACTAATAATGCAAAAAATATGTATCGAATATTATATAATACTAATTTCTGCATCAATTTTACGCAAAAACAAATTTCCTTAAAAAACACTAATAGCAAAATTTTGTAAAATTACACTAATAACAAAGTTTTATAAATTAGATACATAACACTCATTTTTGCATAAAGTTATACTCCAAATGCAAATTTATATCATGTACACTAATAACACAAATTTATTTATCAAATATACTTGTTTGTGCATCAAATTCCACTACGAATACAAATTTGCATCAAAATACAATAATAACATAAATCAATGTATAAAATACACTAATAACACTACTTTGTGCATTGGATTTTACTATAAATGCAAGTTTCCATAAAAAAACACTAATAACAAAATTTTGTGTCACAAATTAGGGGTGAGCAAAACAAACCGAAAAAACCGAAACCGAACCGAAAAAACCGAACCGAAAAAACCGACCGAAACTAAAAACCGATGGTTCGGTTTTTACTTTTTCAGAAACCGAAAAATGCGGTTCGGTTTCGGTTTTCATCCAAAAACCGAACCGCAAAAACCGAACCGAACCAGTTTTATTATATAATAATATCTAATTAATATATTATGATTAAATAACTAAATAAATCAAATTCATAAATTCATATTCATTGTGAGTGGATATATAATATATTTATCTTAACATTTATATTTATATGTGTGTTTGTCGTGTCGCGTGTTTTGTGTTAATATATCAATAAGTATTCGATAATGATTATACTACGTGTATGTTCACGATGTGTATCAGATTTTAGTACAAATACAAATTTCATCAGATTTTAGTACAAATACAAATTTCATCAAATTACACTAATAAAACAAATTTAAACATCAATTTACACTAATAGCAACAATTATATATTTGATATTGTAATAACACTAATCAGTGCAGTAAATTCCACTCCAAATTCATAATTGCAGCAAATTACACTAAAAACACTAATTTACATATCAAATTACAGTAATATCACAAATTTATTATCAAATACACAAAACTACAACAATAAAGCTCTAACAGATGTCGAACGAAAATTGATTTTAACACAAAAGAATACATACCTTGATTATCAATATTTTTAATCAATAACATTCTGGACAAATTTGAAATTGAGATTAGAATACACAATTATGATTATCTTAATAATCAACTAGTGTTACAAACACTAATTTGATTGAGTATTGGGGAACGGATTGAAGATTACAGTGAAAAGGATTAAACTTTGATTGTATGATTCTCTCTGTGTGTGTAGAGGAGAGATGGAAATTGCGTGTTTCTCTATGTGTAGGGAAGAAAAAGTTGGGTTTTATTATTTAAGTTGTTAGGATTATAGTTAGATTTTGAAATTACTTTTATACCCTTAATAGTTAGTTAGGATTAGTGTAATCTCATCCATTGATTTTAAATCAATGGTCAAAAATTCTTCTATTCTTTTTTATCAAAAATCATCTTTTTATTTGATCTCTTCCCTATATATATATATATATATATATATATATATATATATATATATATATATATATATATATATATATATATATATTAGTAATAAGTGATGTGACTCAAACAACGTTTTAAAAATCAACTCCTTGATATTTTGTATAATAACAAGATACGAAATTATTTTCTATAATGTTAGATGTCTTTGCTGGTAGTTTTATTTTCAGGGTATTTGCCGTCACATTGCCCGGGTAACATAATAATATTTTTAACATATTTTTAGTAGTTAGTGGTTCGAGTCGTGCATTGACATCAAAGTAGGCAGTATGCCTTACACGAACCATAGCCTTTGGAGAATAAACCCTACTCTTTTTTCCGCTTCACCTAAGAGGAAAACCCCATCGGCAAGCCTCGAACTCGAGACCTCCACAGGAAACAACCTCCCCCCCCTCTTTGTCTCCCTCTCTCTCAAGGTTACCCCTAGTGGTCACCCTCAAATGTATACACCTAGTGGGATTTGAACCCTTGACCTCTTGTTTAATTTAACAAATCAATGCATGTTCAAGTCGTAAACGTAAACTTTAATTAACCAATATAGTGCTTGTTCTACCTCCTTGTGCACTTTCTCGAAAAACTGAACCGTATTTAATTGCTAAAACACATATAGTATTGGCTAGGTTTTTCATCAATTTGAAGATCAAAACTTTTGTTATTCACAAAATTTAAAG
The DNA here is from genome assembly GCA_019973895.1 of Chrysanthemum seticuspe. Taxonomy (NCBI): domain Eukaryota; kingdom Viridiplantae; phylum Streptophyta; class Magnoliopsida; order Asterales; family Asteraceae; genus Chrysanthemum; species Chrysanthemum seticuspe. Next base: position 293,997,456 of record BPTQ01000005.1, read on the forward strand.
CACTATGATAATGCTCAAATTGAGTATGTTTTTAGGAGCATTATCATGGCTTTTGTACATATTATTGTTGGAATTTAATAACATGACTGATACGCGTACAACGCGCGTTCGGAGTCAAAGGAAACTTCTTTTCTTCGAGCAAGTTTTTCAACCACCTAGGCAGTGAACCTAATCGTTGTAGTGTAGTATTAGGGTAAGCTTCGGGATTGATATCGTTCTCTAGGGGAATAGGAATGCTAGTGAGAAATTACTACGCTAAGGTTGGGGTTGAGGAAGATTATTTTTTATCTTTTTATATTTTTTTAGAAAATTGAAATTACGAATCTCGGGGTATTGGATTTGGGGGGTGGTATTTCTACCGATTACTCTAATATTATCTATTCTAATTAACTAAGCTAAGGGGTAGTCTATGTCTAATTGATGTGTGCTTGTATGATAGTTAAAGATGTGTTTACCTAGATGCTATGACTCCCTAGTTATCTCCTATTGATGGTTGAATTGTCACGTCCTTATTCTTAACGCGTTGTGTCTTCTAAGGTTGTAGGGTATGCTTTCTTCCCTAACTCTTTGAGACTACCTTAAGGTTATTGCCTACAAAATCTCTAGGATTCATAAACTAACTCTAAGGTTATCTTTGAATTTTTAGCCTACAACAACTCTAGGCGATTATAAACTAATGTTCACAAAGATTACTCAAGCATTAAAAACACAGCGATGGCCTATTGCAATCCTAGGCCAATTACAATTAAGATAAGAGACAACCAATCAATATTCAATACCTAGGTTTCATAGATCTAAGCAAACACACAAGTAAATTAGCCGGACATGGTGAACATGCAAGCATACACACATACAATTGAAGACATAATTGAATCAATGAAGTAAATTACTTAGCTTGTTGTAAAATAGGGTATGAGAACCCTAAGATACTGCCCAAGACAGCCAAAAATCGTTATTAGGTTTTACTCCACAAAACTACCTCCTTAAAGTCTGAAAATTCGAATTCTATATATAGAGTTACAACTGCGACGACGTCACTCTTTAATTGTGACGCCGTCGAATCGCCGCCATTAGGGTTTCATCTTGACCACGTCAACTTTGTGATGGTGTCACCTTGTGGTTGTGATGCCGTCGGCTTCATCTTCTGACGCCGTCAGAATCTGAATCTAGGCCGTCTGAGTTGTGACGCCCTACTCTTTAAAGCCTTACGCCGTCAGGTTAAAAATAGAAAATTCGCTATTGAGCCGTCACATTTTTGGAGCATGTTGCGACGGCGTTGCCCTTTATTTGTGAGGCCGTCAGATGCATTTCCAGCAGCTTGAGTGTCTCGATCTTGACTTTGGCTATTTTCTTCACATATTCACGCCTTTTCGTCCAAATAAGTGTCATTCCAGCATTTTGCCTTCAAGAGACCTAAAAAGTGAAAAGTGACGAAATTAAGCAGTAAAGGATATAAAAGTAGTCGATTAAGGGCTTAAATGACCCCTCAAAAGTGTATATTTTAAATCCTTATCAATGACAATCATAATAAAAACACATTAAACATCAAGTACACATGCGGAAGCGTATATGAACATATAATGAATAATTAATTAACATAAACATAAAAGTATGCGTACCTTTGATTCTAGCTAAAAAAAGAATCAATTCCCAAATTAGCAATTGAGATGAACCCTAATTAGGGTTTATAGGATTATAAGAATTGCCCTTTACCATTTTTGCAATTCAATCCAAGATACTTACAATAGTGTGTAAGTATCATGTTCTTGTACACACGTACTATAACGAATTAAAGTAAATGCTAGTTTTTGAAACACAAAACTTTTGCTTAAGGAAAGACAAGTGGATCGACCCCTTAGGGTTTATGATCCGATTGTTTGGACTAAAAAGGAGAAAACCACAAGCTTAGGTTTTAGGTTATGTGTACAAGAGTGAATAACAAAGACCCTAAGCCTTGTATTTATACTTGTAGAAACTTAGTGTCCACGTTAGGGTAGGATTGGGGTATCCTAATCCCTTGGCCTATCGGTTTAGCATCCCATAGGGATTCTAGAATCATCTTGACATCTAATTTCACTTTTAGTCATTTCCTTTAACATTTAATGGTCGTTAGTCAATTACTTTTAATTACTTAACGTTCGTTATTCGTTTCGTGTAAATAATAACTAAATATAACATTTTACATTTAATTATTAAACTTTAATTCTCATACGTAAAGTGTGCAATTTCGTGGTCTCGAGTTCGATCCTAACTCATGACTACTAATTTATGTCCATAAAACCTATAACTCCCACTTGACATATTTTAATAGTGTGATCGCATCGGTTAGCGTCTAGCACACTTCGATGCCTCTAGCACGACTCGAGTAAGGCTCTTGGAAAAAACTTTTAATGATTCATCATTATTATTATCCTTTTGTTTCTAATACCATGTTAAATAAAGATATGGATTTAAGTCATTCTTTATTCAACTATTTTGTTTCTCGTTGTAAGTGATTGAGCAAGATTACCAAATCTTCTGAACATATTCAGGAGAGATCTTGGGTGCGGCCGAACAAACATCTTGTCAACCCTACGAGGGGCCCAGCAGTATTAAACTCCAAGATAAATTTGAAGGAAAAAATTCTATCTTGAGTACAAGAATAACTCACAAACTTTGCAACACTTCTGAAAACAACCCTTATGACTACCAGTTACGTTTAGTGTTAAGTTGTTCCTCAGAAGTGCACTACATTCATGACACTTATCTGGTATCTCAAGTCTGGATAACTATTCATGATTTACTTAATAACAATATCCATAAAGTAAAATCATGTAGGTGAGATAAATCCTATATGTAAATTCCTTAAATATCATCTGAAATTGGTATGCAACACATCAGTATACATTCAAGTATATTCTACCAAATCACTCAGATTTGTCTTAGTTTAATGATACTCCCATATCATTAACTGACAACGGACAATTTAGAATAACTTAGTTATTCACGAATTAAACATGCAAATATAGGACAACAATATTATGAATGAACATAAACTGTTAGTGAAAATATTACGATATTTAATCTATACATTCTCATTTGTTTTGTTGATGACAAAAATGTAACTTGTAATACATAACGTAAAATGTATAAGTTACTTGTAATTATATTTTGTCTCAACATACTCTCAACACCCCTCGACGACTCAAGTCCTTGTATGCTACAACACAGGTTCGTACATGTTTGTTATGTTGCGTTATGATCAAACCCCCAACAAACCATTAAAACATGTTTAGTTAAATAGTTTATGTATAACAACTAGTGTTTACATATTGGGTAAATATATACATAACTAGTATGTATTATAATGGGTAATATAAATGGGTAGAAACTTAAGTATTTGACCCATTGACCAAATACATTGAATGTAGTTGGGTAAAACCCAAAGTCCATGACCCATACCCAATGTATAGATACATTGTACCCTTGGAGGGCACTCAAAACCCATGGATCATATCCATAACCCATGTCCATGACCCATACGCAATGTCTAGATACATTGAACCCTTGGTGGGCACTCAAAACCCATGGATCATATCCATAACCCATGGTATTAACCCATACCCACAAGACTAGATACAATGTACTCATTAGATACATTAAATCTAAAAGAATACCCATAGACCAACCCATAACCCATGACCCATGACCCAAAACCCATGGGTAAAAGGGAGCGTCCCACGGATCCCCAGTAATACACTGGACGGATCCCTCAAGGGAGGGATCCGTGGGATCCGGGGAACAGTGGCTAGTTTTCTTCTATAAATAGAGAGACATTTCTTCATTGTAAGACACACCTTCACACATAGTTTCTCTCCACCAAATCTAGGATATTTAGATCATTAGGAAACATGTAAACCACCTTCATCTCATATGATCATAATACTTCTAACTCTCATTTGTTGTAAGCATACTCCCGAAGTGATCCTCCAAAGCAAGCTTAGAGATCTTGCTTCCTTACCTACTGAAGTGATTACCCATCACAAGATACAAGCACATGAAGATCTTCTACAATAAGCTTGGGAAACTTGTCATCTTCATTCATAGAAGACTAACTACATCATGCTTTGGGTTCTTGATGTTTAGTCTAGGATTTCATATCCATTAGACACATTGTCTTGGATATTGTCTAGTATCATATTCTTGTATCTATGACTAGACTAGATGGTTTATGTGTTTGTGCTATAAAACACAAGGTTTGTTATGTTGTGCCACAAAACATAACGGGTGTCATAGATGTGTCAAAGGCATCAGTGAAGAGTGCCGAAGATCCGTGTTGAAGGCGTTAGTGAAAGGTGCTGAAGGATCGTGTAAATGGCATTAGTGAAGAATGCCTAGGTCGTATAATCGATGAGGTGCATCGTTATACATATAGTATTTGTCTAGATCCAAGGATGGTGATATCATTGATGGTGTTGTAATAAGTGGATCTCCTTGAGATTAGGTGTTGTGTTGTGATGGGTAGTAGTTCCTCCATAGTAATAGAACTAGGTGCTTAGCCTAGTACCTAATAAAGGGTAGGCGACGTTGTGTAGGTGTGGTTCACCTTGGAGTGAAAGAACCCAGTGGTTAGCCTAGCACCGTATAAAGGGTAGGCGACGTTGTGATAGGTGTGGTTCGCCTTGGTGTGAAAGAACTCGGTATTTAGCTTTGTACCGAAAAAAGGTGTAAGCGACGTTGTGAAGGCTTCTCCGCCATAAGGAGATTGGTGTAGTGTTTACGAACTCTCGAGTAGGTGACTCGGGGAGTGGAGTAGGGCAAGGAAGGTGTCCTTGTAGCCGAACCACTATAAATCCTCGTGTTGGTTTGTCTATCCTTTTACTTATCGCTTTACTCTTATTCTTGCATTACATTATTTATTTTCTATGTGGTTGATGTCTATGTTTGTGACACATAATTGGTCTTTCATATAGTCACAAACTATATTTAACACTTTACATATTATGACACGCTTGATCAAGAAAAAGCAACCGGACTAATAATGGTGAAACTTGACTTTTAATGAACCATTAATCTTGCGGAATCTTATGTGATATTAAGGGGTTGGCCTTACATGCCGTAATGCGTTAAATGCATCCTCGCGTCGAGATTAGCAAATGCAATGGTTTATACTATATTTGATACAAAAGTTTTAAGTTTGAAATGGAAACGTATTCACCCCCCTCTACGTTTTCACAATTGGTATCAGAGCCAGGTTGGTTCTAGTTTTTAAAACAAATGGTTTTCAAAACGTGTAAGGTCCTCGTATCAAATTTTTGGTGAAGTCAAGCATAATATGAAAAGTGTTTTATTGATTTTTTTCTTTGAAGTTTTGTTGTTAGATATATTGTTAATGAAGCTTGAATAAAGGTAAAAATGGTTAATATAACTTCACTAAAAAGTCTACAAAGGTTAAACCTTTTCGTCGGGTCAAAACGTACATTTTTGTAATTCTGTGTCAGATCCGCGGATCCTTCAGGTTACACTGGACAGATCCCTCAAGCAAGGGATCCGTGGGATCCGTGGTAAAGAAGACAATTTTTGTCTGAATTTCAAAAATTCATAACTAATTAACCGTAAGTCGTTAGAAGTCGTGCCACCTATCGTTTTAAAGGTATTTGAGCCTACTTTCATTTAAAAATGATTTTATAAACTGATTCAAAACAAAAATTTATAGAATCATTGATTTATAATAGAAAGTCATTTTTCAGTCATAACTTTTGCACAAACTTTTGATCTAATTGGAGACAGATGTTTTCATCTTTGAATAACAATGTGTCCTCTTTTGAAATTAAGGTTGTGATCATATTTATAAAGGAAACTAATCAAGCTTGGTATACATGTTTAACACAAAGCGATGAAAAGAACTTTCGTATGCTATGCTAAATGATAAATTGTAAGATATTGGATTTCATAAACACATCACATAACAATATATGGTTCGAATTTGATAGAGTTCTAGAGAGAGAAAGTAGAAGATGGGAGCCTTTCTAGAGAGAGAAATTTAACAAAGGAAGGAAGATTAGATTAATGAAAGGTCCAACCCTCTACCTTGGGAGGTAGAGGGTATTTATAGTTACAAACTAAACGTCCTCCTTCGGACTGTGGATCAGGCATACAGTGGGTAAAGACCCGTCCGTCCTCCACGGTGTTGCACTAAGCTAATAACTAAGCTACTAAACAGTAAATAACGATATGTCTACGAGCTAACTTGTGCTAGACTATAGTTGGGGTGACCGACACTTCACCATGGAATTTCTAATTCCTAACAATCTCCCCCTAAGGGAGGTCACCCCATGATTTACATTTTGAATCCTAGCATTCTATTTTATCATCAGTCTTGGGCTCGTAGACATTAATTCTTCACTTCCGCAATCTTTGTGCTTAAGCAGTGACTCTTCAAAGTCCGCATAGTTTTGTACTTTCAGTGGAGGTCTTTGAACTGATCCACATCTTGATGATCTTCGAGCTTTCTTTGAGATCATCAGCCACAGTAAATCTCTGGATCACCCTTTATTGTGTTGCCATCATGTGATGTTGTGACTTTTGGACCGACATGCTCACACTTTTTGGATCATGACATCTTTCCATCAGAGTAGCGGAAGCTGTACTGGTTCATGATATTTGCAGCAGCGTAGCAGAAGCAGAGTATAAAATATCAGAGCCAGGTTATGTAGAGAAGCACTTGTCATGATTTCTTTAATTAAGTGTGGATGCTGTGAGCATGCGGCTTTGGATTGACTCCTCAATTCTGATCAGCTGCAACCGTCCAAATGTACCTGCAAACAACATTTAGCAATAAAACACACGAAAGTATCTTTGATCACTTTCGCTGAATTGAGGTACACGGCCCACGGTTCCCCGTTGATCAATACAAGTACTGCCTGTGATCAGGTATAATTCCGAAGAATCTCTTTGACAGGGTTTCGTAGCTGTTCTAGTTGTTCTCAAACCGGAACGTCTCAAAGAAGACAACACGGAGTGAGTGAACCAGCAAATTGAGATTTACTGATTGATTAAAAATGATTTGAAAACAATCGCGTATTGCTTGAAGAAAGAGTTTTGCAGTACGACGAAGGTTTTATAAGAAAAATCAAATTTCAATCATAAATACCCTTTTAAATTTGAAAACTTAATACACAGTCGATGTGTAATAGAAAAGAGTTTGAGCACACCAACCGATTTTTCAAAGGTATCCGTCAATCCATTTCTCACATGTCACCCACCAAGAGCTTGTTTGATGTTGGCTCTAGAAGGCTTTCCATCTTAATTGTGAGTATGTTGGCATACTACTCAGATGTTCTGGCAATACCACAAGGATAATGCGTAGGACTCATAAGATATAATCTCTCTTTCCACATTGTGTGAAACAGAGAGTCTTCATTGAAAGTGTCCTAATGAGATTTGTAGATGATCTCGTGGCTCTAGACTCAATTGTGCACATTTGGTTCCTATGCCGGAGACTAGGGAGAGGGTCTCCTTCTTCAATATCAACAATCTCTAAGAGAAAGTCGATAGATAATGTCGGTTCCCCGTGAGAATGAAACAAACCCTTTTAAGAGGAACTTGAGTAGCTTGGGAAGTTTAGTGCAGTGCGTCATTGGGTCCATGACGTCTTGTCTTCAATACCGGCGTTACCTTGGTAACCACCAGTAGCATATGTATTGAACCCGGTTACTGCCCTAAGGTTGAATTATTGGAGGGCTATTTCTTTTCACCCCTTTTCACATTCAATTCTTTTTCATTCTTCAACCTCTTCAGTGCTTACCAAGACTTCATAACTAGAACCTTGTTGGGTTTATTCCAGTTCTAGCTCTATCTTAGTCCGCACTCTTCCCATATCTCACTTTTCTCCTTTTTTTCATCATACTTAAGGACTTCTACACTATCTAGTGGATTGTCCCTGGGTAGATCCCTCCGGTTCTGGCGGATCGTGGGAACTAATACCTAACCTCACAATCCTTATAACTCCATACATAAAGTAAAATGGTCGGTCTTTTGGTACAGTTCATTCTTCCTTGAAACCAATTGAAAAATAATTTGGAAAACCAATCAAGATACTTGTGATACGAGATCAAAGCATTTTGTACCTTAATAGTTTTGATCATTTAGAAAACCTCCCCCTCAACATGTGCATATGATTTAGAAATTGTATAGCACATGGAGGCAAGAGGACTTTGAAATATTTTCTTTGATCACTATTTTCATAGAAAAAGCCATTTGATTTTCTTTGGTAAATGCTCCCCCTCAATATGTGCTTCGAGATTCGAAAGCGTTTAGCACATATGAGAGAGCAGCCTGCACAATTGAATCAAAACGATCACCTTTTATCAAATTTCATTATTAAATCACAAATTCTCCCCCGATCAAAAATATCAAACCCTTTGAGATTTTGGATCTCAAGTGATTTAATCAGGTTTAGAAAACATGGGAGAAAATGTGGCCAGGTTTAAATACTCATCTCGTTTTTGGATAAATCCTCCTCCTCAACATGTGCATTGTGTATTTTAAATCATTTGGCACATGGAGGCAGGAGTGCCTATAAAGGACTAAAACCAATTCCATTAAAACAAATTTGAGATTTAAATCACTATCTATCCCCCGATCAAAAATTTCAAACCTTTTGAGATTTGTGATCCCAATTGATTTAAATCATTTAAAAGATTTTGGAGAAAGACGTGGCAAAATTTAATTTTGAAAAATGATTAATGAGGAACAGTTTTTCGACATTAAAGATTGTTAGTGTCAGGTATGATAGTTTTTAAGAGATCTTTAAGTAAAATAAAACAATTTCACAATCAAACAAGAACAGAAAAAATTTCATTTTGTAAGATCTTGATTCTAAAGAAAAAATCATACAATGACATAACATTAAATCTTTAGATCACCACTTATTTTGTACAAACCTACTTTTATGAAGAAATATCGTTTGAAAATATTTTATTTTAAATCACTCTCCCCCTCAATCGATGACCGTAGTCGATGATTGAGTGACTTATATTAAAAAAATGAAGTCCGGTGATTTTCAAAAATTTAGTCCAATTAATTTTCAAAAACAATATTTTCCATTTTCAAAATAATTTTATTCAAATTTATCAAAAATTATTTAAAAATGGTATCCTGCACAAAGATACATTAGTGGTTGAGAAGCTTTTGTTGTTGTTGTTGAGGGTTGGAAGAAAAACCGTCTGCAAATGCAGTGAGACTTCTTACGTTGCATTTTAATGCCAACTGAGGTCAAATTAAGCTCCGTTTCTTCAATCACTTAGAAGAAAATCATCTGCTGATGCAGTGACACCTCTTACGTTGCATTTATGCCAACTCTCCATTGAAGTCCAATTAAGCTCCGTTTCTTCATTTGTCAACCCAAGATATAGTTACCCTTTCCTTTCGGCATCCAATCATCATATTATGTGGGATCCGGATCGGGAACATACTTATATACCAATATACCTGCATATGTTAGTGGACACAAACATATATATGGTGGTCGACATCACCCAAACAACAATTGACTAATTCAAGTCAATTCAACATATCAATCAGTTCATATAAAGGCATGGGAATTATGTGTTCATCAAACTCTAATCATCTAATCCTAACGATCATATCCTAAATTCCCAGTCCTTCGACATAGGCAAATATCATTTTTAATTAAGCACGTAGGATAATTAAGAAAGTCCGTTAGATGATATAAATTTGAAAACATTCTCCCCCTCAATCAATGACTCATTTTATGAAAAGATTAAAAGCGCTGAAGTCATTGATTGAGTTTTGCAAATTAATAAAAATTCTGAAACTGATTGATTTTGCAACTCATTAACCACCATTTTGTTAAAAAAAAAATTTTCTGAAGAATTTTTAGACAGAAAAATATTTGAGTAGGAACAGCAGTCCTTCGACATACTTTCCTCATTTGTTTTAAGGATAAGTGCACGAAATATTTGAAAATTGGTTTATCGCAACACTTTCCTTCCTTGAAAAATGGGTTGCTATCAGAAATAATAGCAAGCCATAGTTTTAAGCGCGGTTACAGTCAGAAGTAACAGCAAGCCACGATGGTTTTTTATTTATTTATTTATTTATTTTTTATTTTTTATAAAGACATGTTTAGAAAAGAATATTTATACCTTATGTTCAAACTTCATCTAAAGTCCTGTGCCATTATTGAATGACATTTCTAAGACTGTAGATGTTATCGATACCTGAAGACATGTCTTGAGAAAACAATATTTTTGGTCTTTTTCAAAATTTTCTGATTTTTATGGGTTTTTGTTGATTTTATAATTTTCTATTTGGTTTTTTGATAAATATTTACAAAGATAGAGAACTAGTTTAAGAAGATGATGATACGAGTACCGAGATAAGGAAATCATTCAGCACATTGTAGAAGATAGAAGTCATCATCTCTTAAACTTTCACCACCAAAGCTTTTGAGGCTCTTGAATCGTCGTCAGAACTTGAGCCTTCTAAATGAGAATCTTTGGTAGCTTCCCCCAAAACCGACAATCTTCGAATCAAGACCATTTCCCCCAAGAAGTAGAATGTGAAGAAAAACAGTCTCATTGAATGAAGCTCAACAACCCAAAGAAACATGAAAACACCGAAGGAACAAGTTGAACCAGTGATCCTTTCTGCGGTTATCAAACTCGGGATACATGATTAAGCCCGATCACATGAACCTGTTGTGCATCCCCGATGTAAACATCATTCTGCGGATTTGTGCAGTCGTCTGTACGGGAGAACAATATATCAACATCTTCAATTCACCAAATGCATTCTAGTTATCTTACATATAACCAATCAGCCCATAATGTACACATGTACCCAACCAGAGTGGAGACTATGACATCCAAGTAACATGTAGAATCACTGATTATCTCTATGGATATCAACTCAGGAATAACTGAATAAGCTCGATCAAGTGATCATGTTGTAAGTCCCTGATGTACACAAATCTCTCCCCTGATGGTTGCGATCTCATCGAAATCATCATTACATAGTGTACATGAAGCAATAACCAGAAGCACTTTATCATAACCATATCGAAGATGTCGATAAGCAATATCATCTCACGCTCCAAATATTCTTCTCATATTTCTTCCAACTGAACACTGAAGTAACACATACCAAAAGTCTCCAGAGACAACTTCCCCCAAATGGTTGGAATAATATATCCTTCCCCCAAATAGTTGGAATAATACACCAGAAGCCACGAGTTAAACACTGAGTTTCTCTGCGGTTATGACATTTGTCTCCCCGGAATAACTTCAATATAGAAGAAGTATTTAGTTCAGCACGTGTACTCATTGTGCGTTTAGATGTATGTCTCCTTCCCCCTTGCTGGTTTAGATACCTCAGAATCAGCAAAACATAATACACTCATATACTTGGAATAGAGAAGAACACAATTAGCTCAAATGAATCTTGTGAGAATCAACTGCTACAGAAACTCTCTCTGACTATCTTAACCAACCCAGATGTAGACAATTTGAAGTGACCACTGATGAAGCAAACCCGATATACCAAACTTGAAGCTGAAGTTGAATTCCCCGCATTTGTATCTTATGCTTGCACTAATGTTGGAAGAACGGTGTCGAGAATGTATGCTTCAAGCAAATCTCAAAGTACTCACAACTCAAACAAAGTATAAGACAATAACACCTCTTGAGATTATCCACACCGTCATATGCGTGTGACGCTGAGTAAAACAACGTAACTCCTAATAGTGATAGTTAACCAGGTCTTCAACCATCCACCCTGACTGCTGGTAACTAGATAACCCAAGTCTTCAACTCAAATTCTTAAGCCCGAGCAAGTTAAAAAATAAGAACACGCCATTGTGAACGTCAACTTCAACCTCAAATAAGTGATAAATGAGTAACTTCGAAGTAATCAACTTGTGTCAAATGTCCAACACGTGAATAATCATACAATCGGATGTACATTCACCCACTGAATGAACCAGAGCAAATGATTCCTCTACATCAATGCATTCTTCCTAAAGGTATACATGTAGAGACAGATCTGGAAGATTCACCAATAATGTCTTTGAGCGGATGAGGAAGTCATTTTCCTTAATGTTCATGTGGTTGATTTACAGAGTGCACATTTAGGAAAGAACAATGAAACAATGATCCGTGAAGATTTGGCAAAGGAATACCAAAGAGCGGATCACTATTCATGAGTACCACTGCAATGATAGTCATTAACAACGCCTTGAGAAATAACTAGAGATTGGGCTTCTTGAGTAGTCTGAGTTGTACTTCTTAGATGATCAACATTCACTAGCGGTTGGAAATACTCATCAAACATATCTTGAAACAATGAATACCATTTATCCTTAGTGAGTGAAACATTAGGCGTTGGAGGAGAGTCATCAAACATTAAGTCGTATGACCATTATACAAACATCCATCATCATTTGGTATATTCACTTTTCTCCCCTTCTAAAATTGCATCCGAAGTTGCCATTTTTGATTTAACAAGTGAATAAGAATATACACCAATGAACGTAGATCCACTTGATGTCTGAATGAACATGGGAGAAACATGAAGTTTATTGATGAAGAATGTCAATGATAATGGTCATAAATATGAAGATTTCTCTTCTGCTGAAGATAAAGCGCACTAAAGCATACACCTTTCTTTTCTTTGAGGAACGGGGCCTGAAGTGTTATCTACAGACGCCATAATGTTGAAGAACGAGGCCTGAACTGATGTGAACAGACGTCATAGCAGACTGAATATCAAGGTTGAGTAACTTGAACCCGTAAGTAATGAGATATCAATCAATTTGTTATCCATACTTTAAGCGAGTCCATGTAGTGAAGGATCGAAGTATCTGCAACTGAGTATGGAATACCTGCACTAACATTACAAACTTGATTGCATATATATTGGTTAGTGACATTAGTATCCAAATCCTTTGGGGCTTCACTGTCAACCTTGATTTTGCCATTGGAAAACAGCTTTCCGGTAGGAATCCACCTAAGTCCAGCATCCTTAAACATTCTACCTGATGGTATCCACTTATGGCAAGGTCTAGGAGTGTTAAGCTTCTTATGCACAGTGGACGACTTATCGATATTCCTAGACTCCAAAGATTTAGCAGCTGGTATCCATCTAGGCAAAGTTTTTTGTTTGTTTTGCTTCATAACATGTTGAACCTTAGTCACGTTAGTAGTCTTAGTGGATTGTACCTTAGCTTGTGAATTAGGAGAATGTTTCTTATTCGGAAAAGACTTAGAATTTCTAGTTTCATTTTCAACATGCTTAGCATTCTTCTTCTCATATCTACTCTTAGATGCACGCCAATCCCTAGTCTTTTGAGTGTTCCTAGGTAGTGGTTTACAACTACTAGCAGTGCCTTGAAATCTCGTAGAATTCCTCACCCTAGGTCTCGCACCTAAAATTCCGTCTTTTAGAATATGTGCCTTTTTCCTAGCTTTTTCTAGATAATAGTTCTTCCACAAGTCATTTATATCATATGAATTCTGGGTTTTAATACTTGGTTTTGACACTATTTTTGAACTACTCCTAGAGGTGCTGGGAGTAGAAGTGGCTACGTGTTGAGAGTTAACGGAGCTAGAAGCCTTATTCTTAGGTAACTCTGGTGAAGTGACTGGTTTTAACAAAACTTGTTTCTCATCAACTTGGGAGGCAAACCGTGTTTTTGAAAATTTTGGTCTTTCGGATATAAACGCAGTAGGCTGCCTAACAATGGACCGGTTTCTAATGGGATGAGAAACTGGTTTCCCCAAGGTTGATGGTTTTGTAAACTTAGTGTTCACACTTTTCCCTACAGTTTTCCTAAGCTCATTTTTTAAGGCAACAATAGCGAAACACTTTTCCTGAAGTTGAGCTTTGAGTTCATCAATTTTTGCTATCAACGAGTTTGATTGTTCCATTGACTTAGTTATAGTTTCTTTGACATAGTCATTTAGTTCTATGTGATGCTTTCTCAAAGACTCATTTTCCTTTAGTAATTTGGCAACACAAACCGCTAATTCATCATTTCTCATTTGAATATCATCAATAACATTAAGATCAGAATTACTTGTAACCAAATTAATTTTCACATGCATATCATAAATATGGTTTTTCAAATTGTTGATAGTCGAGTTTTTGTCCTGAAGCTGAGCTTTTAAATCATTTATTTCAAAAAATTCACGAAATTCAGGGAATTCCGGATTGTTGCAAGGTTTCACAGTTTGAAAACTTTCTTCTTTACTTTGGATTGCAATTTCTAGTGAAATGCAATGTTTTTCAAGTTCTGAGAATTTATATGAAAGTTCATCAAAAGTTAACTTATCAACCATATCATTAGTTTTGAAACACTTTATCTCAGATTCAGCTTCAGTTACAGAACATGTATCAAGAACATGTTCTGTGATGTGATTAGTTTGTACAAGAGTATTTTCAGATGCATTATGTTGTTCAGTTAAGGGTACCTCATCATGTGTAACAAGAATCACTGAACTACTGGCTGTGTCAAGCTTATCTGTTTTTGAATCTATGAGTTCAGCTCCAACTGATCCATCATGTGATGCTTTACCCGACTCAACACTATAATCTTTTGATTGTGCCCGACATTCATTCACCTTTCTGATCACAGCATCCAATTCTTGTGTGACAGGAGTTACTGAGCAGCTGGTTACAACATTCTTTGTTGTCTCTGATATTCTGTAGTCAGCCTACATTACCAGACTCATCACAACTATCTCTCAATTGCACCTGACACTCATTCACGTTTTCATCCTTTTATGCAGCCTCCTCAATGTACTTTTCCACATTATCCATGAGATGGATAAATGTCTCAATGAATTTCTGAATTTCCATTCCAGTACGTTTGTTGAAGGAAATACCAGTCAAGTGTTGATCGTAATCTGCTGAATATTCCTCACTGATGAATGGCAGAAATTGTTTGTAGATTACTTGAAGAGCTGCACTTGAATCATTCTTTTGAACCTTTTCATTGGTAAGTTGCAGCTTCAATTGTTCTAAGTTCAACAATAAGGTTCTCGTCAATGTGGGTAAGTCCTGGCGGAAGAGAGCACTACATGTTCGATCCCCAGTTGTGGATAACAGCAGTATGAGGTGCAGATGAAGTAGCTGATAAGGCTCAATGTTGCATTCCATTTGCATGGCATTCTATAGCATTAGCAGGTGCAATTCATTCTCATTGTACTTAGAACATGGAGATCTGACATCCTCATTGATTAATTCAAACATCTTTAATCGTTCAGTGTAGCATTCATTATTATTGTTGTCCACAGCATCATACAATTTAAGCACTTCTGAAATCACTGGGTCAGTAGAATAAGACATGATGTTGAAGTATACACGGGATTTTACAAGTCTATGATTTAAACCGAGAAATAGAATCTTTCGCGGGATTTTACAAAAATCAAGACAAAACCATTAAGCAATGACCAATAGAACGTGTTAAGATGACTGATGGATCGACACAATGATAGACAATTGTGTGTTAGGACTTATGATTGTTTGTAGGATTAGCAGAGATGTTGTTTGGTTGAGAATTGGATTGGTTTATGCCCGTTTATACGGAGAATTTCTGGTCAAAAAAACTTAAAACCTTAATAACTTCTGTTCGGAGCGGATTTAGGCCTCGAAGGTTGGCCATTTGGTTCATTCGACGTGCCATTCTCCTTATTCTCAAGGTCGTTTTGATGGGTAGAACGCTGAAAACGGAGTTACGGTTCAAAAGTTATGGCCGTTTGAAGTTTTTTCGGGAAAAGTCAACAAGTCGCTAAGAATTCTTGAACCAAGTCGCTAAGCACCAAGTCGCTAAGCACCAAGTCGTTAATTATTTTGACAGCAAGTCGCTAAGCACCAAGTC
The DNA here is from genome assembly GCA_019973895.1 of Chrysanthemum seticuspe. Lineage (NCBI taxonomy): Eukaryota > Viridiplantae > Streptophyta > Magnoliopsida > Asterales > Asteraceae > Chrysanthemum > Chrysanthemum seticuspe. Next base: position 294,013,336 of record BPTQ01000005.1, read on the forward strand.
GCTAAAGAGCAACTCGCTAAGGTCCAAGTCGCTAACACCAAGTCGCTAAGAATCTTAAGTACAAGTCGCTAACAAAATTGAAAGCAAGTCGCTACCTTCCCAAGTCGCTACCCGTAGTGGAGAATCCACTAAGTGTACTGTTTGTCGGCTTGTCTCAAAAGGCAAGTCGCTATGACCAAGTCGCTACCAAAACACACTACAACTCGCTACCTTTTACTGAAGCAAGTCGCTATCAAGAAATTCACTCCGAGACCCAAGTCGCTACCAAGAAAAACTTTAAAAACACACTTTTCAATCCAAAACAAGCTCAACCACAGTGATTCAAGCTTACCAAATCAAAACCCAAGCACATACAATGATCCTAAACACAAAAGTACACTCAAAATTCAAACTTTAACACAAGAAATGAACCAAATGATGCAAAAGCCACTAAACTTTTTCAAACTCAAAAACCATCTAAAAACCACTAGAAATCCAAGGATATGTAAGAGATGATCTAACCATGGCTCTTGATACCATTTGTAACATATTGGATTTCATAAACACATCACATAACAATATATGGTTTGAATTTGATAGAGTTCTAGAGAGAGAAAGTAGAAGATGGGAGCCTTTCTAGAAAGAGAAATTTAACAAAGGAAGGAAGATTAGATTAATGAAAGGTCCAAACCTCTACCTTGGGAGGTAGAGGGTATTTATAGTTACAAACTAAACGTCCTCCTTCGGACTGTGGATCAGGCATACAGTGGGTAAAGACCCGTCCGTCCTCCACGGTGTTGCACTAAGCTAATAACTAAGCTACTAAACAGTAAATAACGATATGTCTACGAGCTAACTTGTGCTAGACTATAGTTGGGGTGACCGACACTTCACCATGGAATTTCTGTTGGGAATTACAAGTTTGAGTTGATAAAGACAAAAAGAATGAAACAAGAGGGACTTAATATGACAAGAAGGAAACCTACTAAAAGATGGAAGGGCTTGCTTGCAATGAAAGTTTTATTATTTAGTCCTTATCCTCTAGTATATAAAGAGGACATAGGTGTAGGTTTTTAATTAAGTCTTCCAATAATGTAGTCGACTAAAAGGTGTGTGTTTAGCCTAGACGTTAGGGAAGAACGTCTAGGGTATTAGTTTTAGATTAGTGTGTCCTAGGCGTATAGTCTTGTAAACGCCTAGGTTATTAGTTTAGTTAGTAGACGTGTTCCTATAAACGTCTAGTATTAGTTAGAGTTAGTGATTGAAAAACCTTTAGCAATAACAAAGTATTGTTTTGATTATTCCGCTGCGTATCATGTTTATTATCTTTGTTATTGATCCCTAGCTGAGCTTATAAACGATCTTATCAATTGGTATCAGAGCGGGGAGCTCTTGATTTAGGGTTTATTCAAGGTTTTTGTGTCGTTGAAACAAAGCAGTTGTCGAATTTAAAGTTTATTGTCGAAAGTAGCAGATCTGGGTAACAAAAAGTATACGATCGACAACAGATTTTGGTGATATATTCTTGTACTGATTAGCTATTTTTTATTGGTCGAAATTATTGACCTAATCAGATTTGTCGATTGAAGAATTGATTATTATTGTTGGTCATGCGTTTTATTGGTCAAGAAGTTGGTGCATGTACGAGTGATCTGACAAAGAAGATTCTTTGATAGCGTGTATTGAACTTAACAGAGGAGCACGTGGGCTTGGAATTATAATATTGCAATTGTGGTGCAAGATTCACTATACTAGGTTCAAGATCTGGTTATATTGGTCGTGGGTCCTTAAATTCAAGTGGATGGTGAAGTACATGATCGGATGGAGGAAAATTAATGATTGGTTTTGATCCTCTACAATGCATTCATTGATAATATGATATCTTTTGTTAGACTATGATCACGTGATGCGTCCGGTTTTGTTTTTATCAATTTGTATTCGGGAGTTAATAACGGTTTCAAACGGAACAATACTGGATTCAATTTAATTCTTGGTCATGTGATGATTTTGAGTCACGTGATATGTGACTAATATTGGTTTCTACTCTGCTGATCATGCACATGGTATTATCATTGTATTGACCAAGAGAGTTTACTTGGATTATTGTTGGGTCTATTCGTGGTGCTACTGGGACCCATGATGAAAATATGTTCAAGTGTGATTGGCTTCACATGATACGCTTAGACGTTTTATTCAAAGTACTGTTCGAATTATTTTTAAAGTACTGCATATTGAAGTTTGAAAGTATTGTTGAAATTTTTTTGAAAGTACTGGTAATTTTTTAAAGTACTGCTGCTGAGTTTTATTCAAAGTGCTGGTCGAGTTCTTATTAAGGTACTGCTTAGACGAAGATGAAAGTACTGGTAATTTGTTAAAGTACTGCTGCTGCTGCATGATTTTTTAAGTACTGCTCATTGATTTTTACAAAAGTACTGGTGCTTAGACGAGATGGAATTTTCAAGGTACTGCAGTTTATACGAAAGTACTGCAGTTTATTTCAAAGTACTGCAGATTTTTATGAAAGTACTGCTCCTTCCCAACATACTGCTCATGGTTTATTACGAGAAGATTTTTGATTTAAGGGGAAGTTGAGCATGATTTTTGGATGACACACACAGAGGTTATTGTTTACACACACAGGAAGAAATTTATGTTCTTAAAAGGATTTACAAAAAGGCTCGTTATGGAGATTTATTGAAGAATTGATTACGAAGAGGATTATTTATCACTTATTTGAAGGTGAAGTGGAATTGCTTGATTTGTGTTCTTATCATCTAGCTTGTTGAATCTAGCAATGTGTGATTTTTCTTATGATGCTCTATGCACACATTGGCTATCACTTGAAGGAGTTACATTGTAGTGCTCAGTGTCTCATACTAGTTGAGGATTCTTGTCAAGGGATTGCGGTCTACTTATATTTGCTTCGTATAAGTATGGAGTTCCGTGGATAGTAACGATTTAAGACACAAGTTTGGAAATTTTACTTCTTCATCAAGTTTGTTATATTTGGTGTTCTTCACAAAGTGATCATTACAAGGAGCTTACAGATTTTGAAGAATCAAGAAGATGGTTAACATATGGTTTTTAGGAGAAGCTTATTGTTAAATGTTTAACCATCTACATGCATCACTCAAGGGGAAGTGTTTGATTTTTACTACTGTTGATCATTATTCCTATTGCTAGTTGGAGTTTCTACTGTTTTGAATCCATTTTTCTTATGATGCGTAATGGTGGGCGATTTGAAGCATTGGACGGCTTAGATTGGAAGTATGATATTGATTCGTGGTGGTCAAGATCATTATTTGCATACGTTCCCTATTTGGATAATAACAAAAAGGGGAAGAGATGTTTGAGTGACGTGGCATGGATTAAGGGGAAGACAAAGGAAGACATACTTGTTTCATTTATGGTGAGATTTATTGATCTCAATTTCTCTACTTCGTCTAGGGAAGTTCGTTCAAGAATGGTTTTGTCATTATCAACTAGGGGAAGATTGTTGGGAATTACAAGTTTGAGTTGATAAAGACAAAAAGAATGAAACAAGAGGGACTTAATATGACAAGAAGGAAACCTACTAAAAGATGGAAGGGCTTGCTTGCAATGAAAGTTTTATTATTTAGTCCTTATCCTCTAGTATATAAAGAGGACATAGGTGTAGGTTTTTAATTAAGTCTTCCAATAATGTAGTCGACTAAAAGGTGTGTGTTTAGCCTAGACGTTAGGGAAGAACGTCTAGGGTATTGGTTTTAGATTAGTGTGTCCTAGGCGTATAGTCTTGTAAACGCCTAGGTTATTAGTTTAGTTAGTAGACGTGTTCCTATAAACGTCTAGTATTAGTTAGAGTTAGTGATTGAAAAACCTTGTTCAATAACAAAGTATTGTTTTGATTATTCCGCTGCGTACAATATTATTGTCTTTGTTATTGATCCCTAGCTGAGCTTATAAACGATCTTATCAATTTCTAATTCCTAACATAAATTGTTTCCCTTGCATTACTTTATTATTTGCTTATCTCAAATAGCTTTTGTGCTTGGTTGATTGATTAACATATGTGGTTTCCTTACCTTGCTATTCATTCTCTTGCTTGTCGATTTAGTAATTTTCTACTAATCAATGTGCTACTTGAAGGAGTGTTTGGGATAACATCTAGTTGTGTCGAAAATGTTAGTTTTATAAGTTGAAAAATGTTTAAAACATATAACACACTAAAATGGCTTTTTGATTGAGTTTATCATGTGTGCAACATAAATGTTTTATGTGCCTATATGATTTCTTGAGTTCATATTTTCTTGTATCGTTTTCTAAAAAACAACAAGAATGTACATCGGATCATAACCTACACTTGTGTTGATGATGTACTCTCCCGTTTTCTTTTTCATGATCGCTCTCCAAGCTTCATAGTAGGATTAACAACTTGATTATTTCATCCGATATACTCAAGTAAATTATTTTGCAACGCAAATATAATTGTTCATATCCGAAATTCCAAACTCGAGCTTTCCAACAACATATGTTGAACTAGCTCATGCAACCATTTTTTTTGTTCACCATATGGACAACTTTTAATTTTTTGACACCTTCGTCACCTTAGTTGTTTCAAGTATAATATTAATATAAACGAAGCAAAGTATCATCATTGTTACTCTTCGATAGGCCATTGTAGGAATATAAAATTTCCTAACTTGAGAATGAATACTGGAGAACTTATTGCACTAGAAACTCAATTTGACCTAACGGTTGAATTGCTTCCTTGAGAGAAGTTGGGTATGTGGAATCGCCTGTAAAAATGGTCGTGTTTAGCCGTAATTGAGCACCGCTAGTAATAGTCTCATATTCATTCTCTCACTTGAGAAATTTATACTCCTATGTTTTCCTAAAGTAAGTTTACAATGGAAATACTTTGCATTGTCTTAGGATTACTAATCAAACAAATTGTAAAATTAATTTTTCTTTTAATTAATCACAACCACTTGCCTCGTCAAGCGATTATCTTGCTTTGATTGAGAAGAGCTACATGAATTCATGGACGAAGCTCATTGTATGCTAATCACCATCCATAATGACTAGATTGTCCTAAACTAGCACCTCACAACTCTTTTGTCTTGAACACCATTATGCGCTCTTTTCTTTCTAGACACATACCTTGCATGTCATTGTTAGTGTAAATGATTTACTAATCTAGACCGTAAATCTGTTTTGGGCTTCTTGAATAGTGCTTGTTAAGTTTGTTAAACCTTTGCGTTATTTGTGAGCTCGATCTCATTTGATTGCGTATATGTTATCTCTACATGCTCTCCTTGCTTTGCTTAACGTGTATACATGTGTACTTGCTGTAAAAACCATTAGTTACCATCAATCATTTTCTCTTGATCATTTAAGTCCATCTTCATGTAAGACACTTAAGAGACTGAGTAACTTAGGATATGTAGGTGCTAGACCTTGATAGAACCCAATCACCTCTTTTTCACCTCATCTGTTAGCCGGATCCCTTGACTTAAGCTAGCCGGATCCCTCTAGTGTGGGAACCGGTGGAACCGTGGAACAGTAGGAACTTTATCTCTTTAGATAATCATTTCAAATTTCCTTTTTCCCACACAAGCACTTGTTCAACACTTAGGATTATCTGTTTCCTATATGTTTATAAATGAGTTCTTCTTTACGTGTTCTTCTTTTTTTTTGTTTCATGATTTTATGTGAACAATTTATCCATTGGTATAAATGTTTTCCTTTTGTACGAACTCTTTTGGATTCTTGTAGGATGACAATAGTCGATTTCATCATCAAGTCAAGTTGTGCTCATTCGCACATTTTTTTGTTATTTCTAATCTTGCATCATCCTAACCATCTTACTCCACTTTTATCACTACTCACAAAGTCATCATGTCTACCACCTCTATTGAGTCATCAACCAAGTCAAAGATTCACCTTGATACCTTTCATCACCTCTACCACAACTTCCATACCTCTAAGTCATAATGATGATTTCTATCATTATCAACGTGTCCAAAGGTCTAGTTCATGATCTACGTGATGAAGTATGTCTCATGTTCTACCACATCCTATTTGTGTCAACCACATCCTACAAGTGTCTCACTACCACTACAATTCATGGTCGCTCAACCATGCTTCACAAACATCTATGTTGTCAAAAGCCAAGTGAATTTCGTAATGAAATGCGTCTCATCCCTAAGCACATTTTTTTCTTACCTTGAACAAACCTTACAACCTATAAACCAACCATGATGATGCAAGTAGTAGGATTATTCTCTTTTTGACACTAATCCTTTCTTTGTAGGTTCATATATATACACTTTGTAAGATATTGGATTTCACAAACACACTAAACCATAATCACAAGTGGCGTACAAGAAGGTTTTTAGAAAGAGAAAGTTAGAGGTTTAGGGAACTTAGTGAGAGAAAGAAAAGATCTTATTATGAGCTCCAACTCTCTACCTTGGAAGGTAGAGAGTATTTATAGTCTTACAATAAAACGCCACACAACGGGCTGTGGATCAGGCATACAGTGGGTAAAGACCCGTCCGTCCTCCACGATGTTACTTAACTAAATACTACTTAGCTTAAAAGAACTATGACTACGAGCTTTCTAACGATTACATATACTAGAGGTGACCGACTCTTTAATACTTGGAATTTCTAATTCCTAACAATCTCCCCCTAAGGGAGGTCACCTCAAACATATACTAAAATTACATTGAATACAAACAGATATTACATTAAAAATTGTTCTTGCATTCTTGATGTAGCACAATGCTCCAAAGCTCGTAGTCATTGATTCTTCTCATTGCATGTTTGGTTAATCCAAGTGGAGGTCTTTTACTGATCCACGTGATAATAATTTTGAGCCAGCTTTTGAGATCATCAGCTAACAAAAAAATCTCTGAGACATCCATTGTGGTGTTGGTATTATGTGATGTTGTGACTTTCGGACCGACATGCTCACATTCTGGATCATGAAATCTTCTCATCAGAGTAGCGGAAGCATTCGTTGATTCATGATATTGGCAGCAGCGTAGCAGAAGCATGGAGTGAAAATATCAGAGTCATTGATGCACTTATCATGATTTCTTTTGAGATGAATGTGTAGTGTGAGCATGCGGCTATGGATTGACCGCTTCATTCTGACCAGCTGCAAACGTCGGGTGTACCTACATAAAACAGTTAGCAATAAAGCGCACGAAAGTGTCTTTGATCACTTTCGTTGAATTGAGGTACACGGCCCACGGTTCCCCGTTGATCAGTACAAGTACTGCCTGTGATCAGGTATAATTCCGAAGAATTTCCTTGACAGGGTTTCGCAGCTGCTCTAGCTGTTCTCAAACCGGAACGTCTCAAAGAAGACAACACGGAGTGAGTGAACCAGCGAATAGAAATTCACTGATTGATGAAAAGAGATTTGAAAAACAATCGTGTATCGCACAATAGAAATTGTTTTTGCAATACAACGAAGGTTTTAATGAAAATCAATTATCAATCATAAACACCTTTTGATTTGAAATATTCGTACACGGTCGATGTGCTAAAGAAAAGAGTTTTTAAGCACAATGACCGGTTTTTCAAAGGTATCCGTCAATCCATAACTTGAACCAGGATTGATTCAAAAGATTGAATCGCTCCATTGTTTCTGTTCAGTTGTCACATGGTTGATCTATTGAATAGATCTCACATGCCACCTACCAGGAGCTTGTTAGATGTTGGCTCCAGAAGGCTTTCCATCTTCATTGTGAATATGTATGCATATCACTCGGATGTTCTGGCAATACCACAAGGATAATGCGTAGGACTCAAGATATAATCTCTCTTTCCACATTGTGTGAAACATAGAGTCTTCATTGAAAGTGCCCTAATGAGATTTTGGATGATCTCATGGCTCTAGACTCAATTTGTGCATATTTGGTTCCTGTGCCGGAGACTAGGGAGAGGGTCTCCTTCTTCAATATCAACAATCTCTAAGAGAAAGTCGATAGATAATATAGGTTCCCTGTGAGAATGAAACAAGCCCTTTTAAGAGGAACTTGAGTGGTTTGGGAAGTTGTAGTGCAGAGCGTCACTGGGTCCATGACGTCTTGTCTTCAATACCGATGTTACCATCAGTAGCATATGAATTGTACCCGGTTTCTGCCCTATGGTTGAATAAATGGAGGGCTATTTCTTTTCACCCTTTTCTCATTCAATTCTTTTTCATTCTTCAACCCCTTTAGTGCTTACCGAGACTTCATAGCTAGAACCTTGTTGGGTTTATTCCAGTACTAGCTCTGACTCAGTCCGCACTCTTCCCATATCTCATTTTTCTCCTTTTATCATCATACCTAAGGACTTCTACACTAACTAGTGGATTGTCCCTGGGTAGATCCCTCCGGTTCTGGCGGATCATGGGTACAAATACCTAACCTTATCATCCTTGTATCACCGTACATAAAGTAAATTTGGTCGGTCTATTTGGTATTGTTCATCTGCCATTTGAACCAATTGAAAACCATTTGAAAATCAATCCAAATACTTGTGATATATTATCAAAGCATTTTGTACCTGAATTGTTTTTGATATTTTTAGAACAAGTGCTCCCCCTCAACATGTGCATCAAATATTTGAAATCGTTTTGCACACGGAGGTAAGAGGAAGAATTAACTTCTTTGATTACCATTTTCTAAAAGATATCAACATCACTTCCCAGATCAAATCAAGTAGATAAAGCATTTTGGGGAAGGATGAGGTTTTCAAAGTTTTGCTCCCCCTCAATATGTGCCTCGAGGTTTGAAAAGAGATTTGCACATACTAGAAGGAACTTGCACATTGAGATAAATGATCACGTTTCAAATCATTGTGGTTTAAAATAGATGCTCCCCCTCAACATGTGCATGGAAAATTTGAAATCGTTTGGCACATGTGGGAAGGAGAGCTTGTACATCCTTATAAAACCATTTACCGAATTATCAGATTAAATCCAATTTAAATCACAAATTCTCCCCCGATCACAATTATCAAATCCTTTGATATTTGTGATCTCTTGTAGATTTAAATTGATTTTGAAATCTTTTAAGGAGAATAGTGACTTGATTATGAAAGCGTTTTAACTGATAAGGATCGGATTTTAAGACTTTAAACTCCATTGATTAAACATGCATGAATATCTTTTGAAAACAATTGAATGACAAATAACTTTTTAATTTAATTGAAATCATTCTCCCCCTCAATCAATGACAAAGGTTGTTGATTGAGAGATAGATATTTTGACAAATAAGACGAGATGATTATCAAAAATAGAGTACTAGTTATTTTGCAAAGCAGTTAGTTTTCAGCAGATAAATGTTTATAGAATCAGAGCAAGGAATTTTGAAAAAATGATAACGTGTGGCTCTGTTCTTTCTTTAAAAAGCGGGTTACTGCCTGAGATGACAATAAGCCATTAGTTTCTCTTTCTCCCAAAACTATTTTTTGATTTTTTTTTAAATTCGAACAACATCTAAAGTCCCGTATCATTCTTTGAATGACAGCATCAAGACCATAGATATTATCAAATCGAGAAAAACAAGACAAAATGACTATATTTTTTTGAGGATTTTTCGAATTTTTCAAATTTTTATAGATTTTGAAAGTTTTATATTTTTCTATTTGATTTTTGAAGGTTTTATAATTTTGTATTTTGATTTTCGAATAGATATATACAAGAGATAGATGAACGAAACCTTTTACTCCTCTTCTTCCTTTTGAAGACGTTTGAGTGTTTCTGGTTGAAGGCTTTTAAGGCCAAGTCGTGGAAGAATAAACTCAAAACGTTCTCTAGGAAGAGCTTTGGTGAAGATGGCTGCTAACTGGTATTCAGTCCTCACAAAGTAAAGTTCCACCACACCGTTTTCCACTTGTTCCCTGATGAAATGATGTCGAATGTCAATGTGCTTTGCTCTTGAGTGTTGTACGTTGTTGCATGAGAGAGCAATAGCAATTTTATTATCACAGTACAGAGGGATTTTGTTAAATTCAAAGCCATAGTCAGATAATTGAGATCTCATCCAAAGGATTTGAGCACAACAAGATGACATGGCTGTGTATTCAGCCTCTGTAGAGGAAATAGAAGTACTCATTTGCTTCTTTGAAGACCAGCTCACAAGCTTATCACCCAAAAACTGTGCACCTCCAGACGTACTTCGACGAGTATCTTGACATCCTGCATGATCAGCATCTGCATAGACTGTTAGTGACATACCGGTGTCCTTCGGGTACCAAAGTCCCATATTGATGGTTCCTTGGAGATACCGAAAGACCCCGTTTAACCGCTTCAAGGTGCTTTTTAGTAAGCTTAGCCTGGTATCTAGCACACATGCAAACAGCGAACAAGATGTCTGGTCTACTAGCTGTGAGGTACATCAGGGATCCAATCATACTACAATATTTCGTTTGGTCTACCATGATCCCTGAGTGGTCCTCATCTAGTTTGGTACATTTAATTATGGGAGTGTCAACAGGGTCACTTGAATCAAATCCAAATTTCTTTAAAATCTCATTTGCATATTTAGATTGATTTATGAAAATGCCTCCGGGACTTTGTGAAATTTGTAGTCCTAAGAAAAATGACATTTGTCCCATCATTGACATTTGAAATTTAGAACTGATTGGTGCAAAACCGTCAAGTTATCTCACGCAAGCTAGCCACTTGTGAATGACCAACCGTAAGAAACTCAAAACAGCTCAAACACCAAATGCAATTTAGATCAGAGGAATATAATGGATTCCTGGGTCGTTAAGTCCCACGGAGGATGAATTGGTGTATAAACACTTGATCAGATGATAGAATGATCACTAAGGATAGTGATCAGTAAGGTTTTTGATGAATAATTACCTAAAGAAAAGATCTACAAATTACAGCGACTTAAATGCAAATTAAAGGAAATTAAAAAGTTAAAATATATTAAATAAATGCTATCACTATTTTTACAATGATGTTTTTGTGATTTTATAAAACAAAATATCTTAAATAAACTATTTTAACTAAAACGTAAACTTAAGTTATCTAAAAACTAGATTTAAAATGAAAACGTACGTTAAGTCTAAAAATTACGCGAGTGCGCAAGCAAAAACGTAAATTTTATGAAATAAAAGTCCTACAAGTGTAAAAACAATTTTTTTACGTACTATATGACAAAAGAAAATTTTAGAAAAAAGATTTATATTTTTTAGACTTTTATATTTTTATTATGAATTAATTAAGATTTTACACTAATTAAATGTTTAAAAATACTAAAACTATTTGGAAAAATCTAAAACTTTTTTATAAAATACTTAATACTAATACAATTTTATAAAAAATACAAAAACTGAAAAAACTATAAAGAATAAGCTGGAAATAAGTGAATAAGCTCGTATAAGCTTATTTGGAAACAAAAGGGTTAAGTATTAAATAGTGTAAATAAAAACTGAAAAGGTCCCTAGGGCATTTGGTGTGATGATGGTGTGGTGAGCTGGGTGGCCAGAGATCAAATCCCAGCAGTGGCAATTTTTTGCAACTATTTTATTTTTTTGATTTTCTTTTACAAATTTGTTAAGCTAAAGATTATAAGCACTTTTTTCAACTACAACTTTTTATGAAACTGATTAATAAGCTCAGTATGAGCTTATTTTCTCAACTGTAGCAAGAAAATGGAAATAAGCTAAAGAGTTTAAGCCAAAATGGCTTTTAAGCTAAAAATAAGCAAAGTGAAAACTGGAAATAAGCTAGACTACCTTAAATAAGCTGAAATGACAACTGAACAAGCTCAATAACTTGAAAATAAGCACTGATTAAGCAGAAATAAGCACTTATTAACTGATTTGCACAGGACACTATGTAAATCACTAGGCACCTTTAAGCTACTTTTTAAGCACTAAGATAAGCTAGAAACTAAAAACAAAAACTTGGATTAGCAAGATGACCAAATAAGCTATCCAAAAAACTGATTTACAAAGTTTGGCTTACACTAATAAGCTTGTGAGAAGCTTATTAAGAATTTGAAAAACCACTGAGTTAAGACTCAGTGAATGCTGAGTTTTGGAAAGAAATAAGAAGCACTTGCAGGCTTATCAAATAAGCTGAAAATGGAAAAATGAAACTTGGAACCTTGAGACAGCTAGGTGAACTTC
>BPTQ01000005.1:294653883-294743891 GCA_019973895.1 Chrysanthemum seticuspe
TATGGTACATTGATAACCATCTGATTTATGAGCAAATCAGCAACTATATAAACGGATTTGATGTGTCTTTACCTGTAGCCGTTTGCTCAGGACTAGTCAATTCTTAGAATTGGTGAATTGATAACCAAATATGGATTCAGTTGCCTTTACCACAAGCCATATACTTGTGGGCTAGCCAATTCTTGGATTCCAACAAGGAATAGATCATGGTGAATTGATGACCATACAACTCTCAGCAATTAAGCATGGGTGGTTGCAGACCCTATGATTTTGAGCAAATCATTACAGCTATCAACAGATTTGACATGTCTTTACCAAAGTTGTACCCTTTGGACTAGCCAACTCTTTGACATACACAAGGTATATCTGGTGAGTTAAGAACCATCAACAAAATGCAACAAACCTGCAAGAGAAAGTAAGTTTTTTTTTTTTTTTTTTTTTTTTTTTTTTTTTTTTTTTTTTTTTAAACTAAGAACTAACAAACACAACAAAATAAAATCCTCCCCTGAGGCATATGCCTCCCTTGAGGCCTATGCCTCCCCTTAAACTTTGCAGTTAAGGGTTAAGCATTCCAATATTGACCACAAGGTGTTGAAACCTTGGTCCATCAAAAGCTTTTGTTAACAGATCTGCCACATTATCATCTGTATGAATTTTCGCCACATTTATCAAATGTTTTTCATATGCATCTCTTATAAAGTGGTGCCTGATTTCAATATGTTTTGTTCTACTGTGAAAAACTGGATTTTTGAAAATGCATATGGTACTCTAATTATCAATAAAAAGAGTTGTGTTCATGAAGTTATACCCATAATCCAGCAATTGGTTTTGAATCCAAAGGACCTGTCCACAGCAATTTGCAGCAGCAACATACTCTGCTTCAGTAGTTGAGGTAGCCACAATGGTTTGTTTCTTGCACTGCCAAGAAATCAATCTCGTTCCAAGGAATTGACAGCCTCCAGTTGTGGATCTCCTATCCAGATTTGCACCAGCATAATCACTGTCACTATATGCTTCCAACTTAAAAGGAGACTCTTTTGGGTACCAAAGGCCTAAATGAGGTTGGCCTTTGAGGTACTTAAAGATCTTCTTGACTGCATTGAGATGGGAAGTAAGTGGAGTGACTTGATGTCGAGAGCAAACACTCACAGCAAAGGTAATATCAGGCCTTGAAGTTGTTAGATACATTAATGAACCAATCATAGATCTGTATAAATAAACATTCACAGGAAGATTTGGTTCATTGTTGGCTTTTGTTTTTGGAGCTTCATAAGGTGTTGTGGCAGTTCTGACACCTTCCATACCAAACTTCTTCAACATGTCCCTCACATATTTATCTTGACTGATAAATATCCCATCTTGTTTCTGCTGAACTTGGAGACCCAAAAAGAAAGTAAGCTCCCCCATAGCACTCATCTGAAATTCTCCCTTCATCAGATCCTAAAATTCCCTGCACCAAGCTTCTTTAGTGGATCCAAAAATGATGTCATCCACATACACTTGCACAAGTATGATGTCTGTCGAGTTCTTCTTCAGAAAAAGAGTCTTATCAATGGCACCTCTTCTGTAGCAATGCTTCAGCAGAAATGATGAAAGCCTAGCATACCATGCCCTTGGTGCCTGATGAAGTCCATAGAGAGCTTTAACGACTTTGTAAACATGATTAGGATGATCGGGGTCTTCAAATCCTTTGGGTTGAGTGACATAAACTTCATCTTCTATCTCACCATACAGAAAAGCACCTTTAACATCCATCTGATACAGCATGAAGCCCATGTAGGATGCATAGGCCAAGAAAATTCGAATAGCCTCTACTCTAGCAACAGGTGCAAACACTTCATCATAATCAATCCCTTCCTCTTGCCTGTAACCTTGAGCTACTAATCTTTCTTTGTTTTTAATATCCACACCCCTTGCATCTCTTTTGTTCTTTAGAATCCATTTAGTTCCAATAGCATATTTGCCATCTGGTAATGGTACCAAGATCCAAACTTGTTGGTTTTGAAACTGTTGCATTTCATCTTACATTGCCTCAATCCAACTAGAGTCTTCAAGAGCTTGAGTGACACTGGTTGGTTCTACTTGAGAAAGAAAACACGCAAACAGACAATGCTTGAAGTCTGTGTGATTGTCTCTTTGCTGATTTGAGACATAAGAGAGAAAAGCAACCTGTCCAAATTTAGGACTAGAGATATCCCTTCGAGTTCTAACAGGAGCTAGAATGTCACCAATAATGTTGGATTGAGGGTGAGTTATGTTGATTCTTTTAGTAGCAGTGGGGTTGACTTCAATGGTTGGTTCAAGATTAGACACAGTTGGTACAAAAGTTGTGTCATATGAAGGTGAGGTGAAAATGCCAGATTTGGGTTGATGATTTCCAATATCTGAAGGTCTTGGAAAGCGAGTATACGGTTCACCAAAGTCTGTGGACACTCTATAAGGAATAGGAGTAGCAACAGTCGAGCTTTCAGCAGATTTGATGACGATGGGAGAGACTGCATCAGTGTCAGCAGAAATATGGTTTCCACTGACAGCCTCATTTGCAAGCTCCCCATTCACCTTCTCAGCTTCAAGCTTAGTTGCAAACTCTTGAGTCTGAAGCCTAGCAAGGTCCTCAGCATAGTGTGATTCATCTTCACTCTCAGCAGAGGTATCTCTAGAATTGTTACCTGCAACATTGTTAGGGGAGAAAGAAGGCACAAGTATAGGTTGTTCATCATCTTCAAATTCACTTCCAGAGTCAGCATCCAAGGTACCTGCATTGTTAGTGGGAGATTCTTGAGAGCCTGCACTTTGGTTAGCCATATGTCTAGTATACCCCAGATAATCAGTTAGGTAGTCAAGGTCAAAAGACCACACATGACCCTGTCCTTGAACATTGGGCTTATCTTCCAGGTATCTCAGGTTCAAAGTCTCCTCTATCTTCTTGGCAGATAAGTTGTACACTCTGTAAGCCTTGCTATTAGCTGAATAACCCACAATATAACCATCATCAGCTTTCTCATCAAACTTCCCCAACGGATCACTGGTGTTTAGAATGGTCACTTGACAACCAAAAGGTTTGAGGTAATGAATGACTGGAACCTTCCCAAAGAGAAGTTCATATGGTGTTTTGAGGTGAGGTCTAGTTATGGAGACCCTGTTAAGCACATAGCAAGCTGTGCCAACAGCTTCAGTCCAGAACATAGTGGGCAATTTAGAGTCTGCAAGCATTGATCTTGCAGCCTCTATCAAGGTCCTATTCTTTCTTTCAGCTACCCCATTTTGTTGCGGGGTTCTTGGATTGCTATAGTCCCTCTTTATCCCTTTAGACCTACAGAGTTCTATAATAATAGCATTCTTGAACTCTGTCCCATTATCACACCGAATTCCCTTAACCTTCTTGTTCAACTGATTTTCAACGAGGGTGATGAAGTCTTTCAGCACTGGAGTTGTTTCATCTTTAGTCCTTAGAAAGAACACCCAACAAAATCTGCTATAACCATCAGTGATAACCGAACAAAAGTACTTGTGATCAATGCTTCTGACTTGAGTTGGACCAAATAGATCCATATGTAACAGCTGAAGAGGCTCAGAGATAATGCTCACTGCAGTGACAGCTTTGTAGGAGGCTCTGTGTTGCTTCCCTTTGTTGCATGCAACACAATTATGATCATTTGAGAAAACTTTGGAGGGTAGACCTTCAACAAGACCCCTTTTAGAGAGTGTGTTTATGGTCTTGAAATTCACATGAGCCATTCTCCTATGCCATTTGTTAGACTCATCCAATGATGCTTTAGCCAGCAAACAAGTGAGGTCACCTTCAGGAAGAACTTCATTGAGGTTGAATGTGTATAGGTTGTGAGTTCGAGGAACTCTCAGTAGAATTGAAGTATCTTCTGGAAGCTTGAATTCTTTAGAAAGCACAAGACATTCATCTTCAGAGAAGAGTACCTTGTTCTTGGTGTCACAAATTTGTGAGACTGAAAACAAGTTGAAGTTCTAAAGTTCCCTAACATAGTATACATTCTCAAAGTTCAGTAGGGGTGTCTTGATTGTGCCTTTCCCAGTAATTCTACCATCACTTCCACCAAAGGTCACATTGCCTCCTTCTTCAATAGGTACAAAATTGTGCATCATATCTCTATTTCCAGACATACTTCTTGAACAACTACTATCAACAATACCAATATCTTTATGCTTAAGAGGATGATCCTACAGAAACAAACATATATACAAAAGAATGTTAGTATACAGAGGAGGCTCAAGTCATTGCTGACTTGAACCTGCCTTGTAGATCATTAGATTTAGGTCTGGCAAAAGAGTAAGATCCACCATTGTTCTTGGGTTTCCATTGAAATTTGGGTCCCTTCTTATTCCAAGAACAACCTGCTGAGTACTTGACAGCAATACCCCAACATCCTTTCCCATTATTCATAGAGTCAACATATACAGGCCAATAACCATGTTTAAAGTATGGGCTAGTAGGTTGCACATAAGGTCTATCAGCTGATCTCCTCCAAGGAGAGTCAGTAGCTTGTGGGACATAAGGTGGAATATTCTGAACATTGGTCCACACTGGTCTAGGTTTCTGCTGAGTAGCACATACACCCAATCTTTGCTCATAAAAATCACAATCCTTAATTAAATGAAGTTTACTTCCACACGCAAAACATGTCTTCCCTTTGGAAGATTGATTCAACAAAGAAGATGTTCTATTACAAGTAGAAGTACTTAAACCAGAAATATTAAAGGAATTGTTTTTAACAGACTTATTATGCAAAGATTTAAATGACAAGTCTTCAGGGGAAACAGGCTTGGAAGTTGATTCCTCAGCAGCTATCCTAGAAGGCTTGTAGATAAACTTCGGTGCAGGCTTGGGTGTAGGCTCGGGTGTAGGCTCAGGTGAGGGCTTGGGAAGGTCTCACTTATCACTTGAATCACAGCTGAAAGTAGACCCTTGATCTGATGAATTGTCACTGTCAGAGAAAGAGACAAAGTCATAAGATGAAGCATCGGTGTCTGGCAAGTCTTTTGACTTTTTGCCATACAGATGGTGTGATCCATCAAAGTCAACAGTAATGGACAGGTCAGTGGGCATGAATTCACCTCTAATAGGTCCAGGGACAGCATGTAAATCACCTTCCTTTTTAAAATGTTCTAAGCCTGCAGGTGTAGATTTACGCCCATCTTGCCTAGCTTCCAATCCTACATACTTTTGAAAACCTAAACGTATTCCAGAGTTCACTGACTGACTATTATAGAGTTCTCTAGCTAGATTTTCACCTGATATCAACCATTGTTTATGTCTAGCTATTTCCTCAGTAAGTTTCTCTTTAAGCTCTAGATTCTCAGTAATAGTATCAGCTTTTTCCTTTTCAGTGCGTTTAAAGTTAATATTAGCAATATCTAGATCAAATTGTAGCACCTTAATCTTTTCTTCATAAGCTATATGATTCTTTTGAAACCATACCTTTTGTCTTTCTAATGTTTTTAACGAAAGTTTATAAGCTTCATTATCAACATAGCATTCATTGTATTTAGGTTTCATAGTATCATAGGCTTCTTTAAGTTCATTGTATCTTTCACTACAACCAAATATACAGTTGTGTACCTAAGAAAGTCCCATTAAGGCAAATTGATCATGCCTATCTTCTAAAGTACACCTTGCCAGCAATCCAAGCTTCTCTGTATCAGCAGCTGCCTCATTCACCGGTTCATGTGCAGCCCAGTTGACCTGTTCATCCAAGGTGACAAGAGCTGCTTAAGTGCTAGCTTCCTTCTGATTCTGCTGATAGGAATTGTAGCTAGCTCCCTCTCCACTCTTCCTATCTTTGCATTCCCTTGAGAAATGACCCATCTGATGACAAGAGAAACACTTGACCTTTCTCCTGTCAAAACGAGCTGGTTCCTTTCCCTTGAACCCAAACTTTCTTCCTGACCTCTCTTCAAACCTCTTGATATCTACTGAAAGCATGGCCACCTGCCATTTCAGCTTCATCTCCTCCATCTCAAGTGGGTCTACCTGGTCAAAATCTTCATAAACAAGATGCTGCTGAGTATCATAATCAGCAACAAATGAATGAAGCACATCCTCCAATACACTACTAGTTTTAGCTTGAGGGTAGGATGGAGTGGGACGATTGTAAGATGATGATGGTAAGTAAGATGGACTTGGAGCATGCATCATCATATTGGAGTGAGATGTCCCAACAAAGGCTGTATGACCAGAAGAGGATGCACGGTAGGGAGATCTGACATCAGGTTCAAGAGATTTGAGTTTGTTGTATAGCTCATCAAAAGTGAGCATGTCCAACCCACCTTTAGCCTTAAGAGCTATACTGACATGTAACCATGATGGAGGCAAAGATCGTAGGAACTTTGAGTTGCAATCATCATTGTCAGGTTTTTCATTCAGCTGGTTTAGCTGACTCAAAATCTTGTGAAACCTGTCGTATCCCTTGTGGATACCTTCTTCTTCAGAGATATTGAACTCTTGGAAGTGTTGTCTCAGCATGGACTTCCTCATTCTCCTGGAATCTTCATTTCCACCAAACCTTGCTTTAAGATCCATCCAGATGTCCTTTGCATCAACCATGTGGTGAAAATCACCCAAGTGATCTTCAGGAATAGATTGAAGAAGGATGGTTCTTACTTTGTGCTCTCTTTGCAGAGCTAGAATCTCTTCAGCAGTTTTGGGAGGAGCAATGGTAAACTTACCATCAAGATCTGGGATATTCTTCTTCAGACTGTTTCCATTCTTCACAATCTCCCACAGATTCCAATCAATATTAGAGATCCAGTTCTGCATCTTCATGGTCCACAGATCATATTCTTCCTTCTTCAGATAAGGAAATTTACCATTACTGTTGGAGAGACTAAGTTTCTGCATAGAGGTGGTGTTTTTGATGTTGTGGTTGGTGACTTCTGATTCATCATCAGTTCCAGGCATGGTGAATATGTTTTTGGTTGTATGGGGGTGAGGTAAATATGGTTCTCAGTATCGTAGAGACTCTCCCGAGGCTCTGATACCACTTGTTGAACACAGACAGACCTTGACAGATCTTGAGCACTCGTGGATCGTTAGTGTTGCCTATGTAATCATAAGCAAACTAATAGAAAATCTCTACAACCCGTATTCTATAGCGGAATGTAAATACAAGTTGTTATAACTAAGAACACTTAGATCCTCTATGGATCTTTTATTAACTGAAACTCTATGTTTCGAATTGGTTTACTATTACATACTATGAAGTTCCTTTTATAGACAAGGAACCCTAAACTATTACTACTCAATCGACTAAACATGAAAGCATACATTTAATGACTAATACACTAAACAATATTGAGCAGTACAATAATACCCATGCTAACCTCGGGCAGTACAAAAATAATGATGGGTTAGCATTTAAATAATAAAGCGCATGCTGATCCTAGTGAGCTTCCACCCTTCAGCAGAAACACGGCACGGCTTTTATACTTTAGCAGAATCTCATTCTTCAGCAGATTCTGCTTCTACTTCAGCAGAAACCTTCGGCAGTATTGACAGCAGAAATCCTACTTCGCATAATTCCCAACAAAATCATTTTCAAAAGTATTTTTAAAACAAGTTTTAACGACGAAAACTTTCAAAAGCATATGTTTATTCGAATAGATTTATAGGAAAAAGATTGGTTTTGACGATGTTGACATACCAACGAAAGAGAAGGGAGACGAGACGAGACGGAGCTGATTCATGAACAAAATACACGATCAAAATCTCCCAAAAATCATACCCTATATGTGGCACACGTCTCAATCGATACCCGTATCAAAACATGAACATTTACTTAGATCTTCAATGAGAGGGGCGGCTGCTGTTGGCCGGAGGCGGTGGCCGGCTAACCCTAGAGAGAGTGGTGGGAGGATGTGACTACATTAGGGTTTGCAAAATGGATGAAACCCTAATTAAGGGAGTTTTTATACTAGAAAACCACAAGGACAATTTGTGTCCATTTCCAAAGTAAAAGGGGCGGCGGCCATACTTCTGTTCAAGGGCCAATCTTGTAAATTTTATGCTTTTTACGTTCGGCGCACGTTTAGGATAGAAAACGTTCGATTCAACTCAAGAAAATTGTGCCGTTGCGTTCCAAATATTTTTTCCAATAAAAACAATTATTCACACGACTAGTATCCCGTAAATAATATAACGATTAAATCAAATTGTTTATCGAATTTACAGTTGTGCCGGTATGCGGTGTGTGCATTTTTCACGTTTCGCAAGATAACTTCTCGTTTTCATGCCAAACGAGCACGGAAATTGTACGTAAATGAAAAAATAAGGACAATTCTTTGTAAACATAAGTCTGAAAAATTGCGGGTTATCTCAAGTTGTGAGTTGCAAATCCCAACCAAAACGTGTAGGTATATTTGTGGTTTTTTCAAGTGTAATATTCTTAATTGGCTTTTTTAATTTCTTAGTAAAAGTACACACTTTATAAATATTAATATTTTTAAATAAACAATTTCAAAAATATATTTTCAAATAAAAATTAATATTTAACCTAATGATGCATCATATAATATTTAATTTTATTATTCATAAGCTTTCACCATTTACTCATGATTATATTACAGTATAATATACCATAGTATTTACTTAAATGCCTAAAACTAAGAATAAGAGTTAAATAACTATATTTTACATTAATGTAAACTAATATTATTATGTAAATCAAATCATGAAAAGTATATTTAATCTCTTTAATATTTCAAATTCCAAAAAGAAAACGAATAAAATATACATCAGTACATCTAACGATTCCTTAAATAAAAGGAAAAAAAAAGCTTGTTTTATTGATGTAATCTGTTCAGAAAATATAATAGGGATAATAATGTTAAAATACATTATACTTGTCTAAAAATACTTTTTTGAGTAGTGAAAAACAATATTTTTGTAAGTATTAATGTTAACATATTCTTTTTATGTGAGTAGTTTGACCAATTTACCCTTTCAAGTTACATAATTGATCTATGTGGGTTTGCGAAATTGCATTCATCATCTCTAAGGTAAATTACATAAATGGTCCCTTAAAAAATATATATATTAAGAATATTTTTTTCGGTATTTTTTCGATTTTGTTTTTCATAATATTTTTTCGGATTTTTTTTCGAAATTCTTTTACAAATTTATTTTTTCGGATTTTTTTTGTCAAATTTTTTTTTTATGAAATATTTTTTTAGAAACTTTTTTTGGTCATATGTGAAAAAAAAATTAATTTTTTTTGTCACAAGTGAAAACGTATAAAATCGAATGAAAACGGATGAATGAAGGTGGACGAAAATTTAAGAAAACGTACGAAAACGTATAAAATCAGATGAAAACGTATAAAAACGGGCAAAAATGTATATAAAAACACGTAGAAAAAAAAGTATATAAAAACACGTAGAGAAAAACGTATATAAAAAATAGCGGGTAAAACCACAAGGATTGGATAAAAAAATAAATAAAAATAAAAAATAGAGACGGTAATGCAATTTTCCCTAACCCACAGGGAATATTTATGTAATTTACCCTAAAGACGATGGATGCAATTTTGCAAACTCATAGGGTAAAATAGTCCTCACAGGTTTTACACTACACACATAAAAACAAAAGTGTCAACATTATTACTCACATAAAGACAAAATGTCAACATTAATACACACAAATTATTTTTTTGTTTTTTTTTTCATTACTTAAAAATGTATTTTTAGATAAGTACAAAGCTTTCTTAAGATATTATCCCAATTTAATAAGTAATGTGTAACATGTAATATACTAATATGCAATAAGTAATACGTAATACGCAATGCATACACATTGATACATAATACATAATATTGAATATGTAATTCACAGTAGTTAGATGTGTGTATATATATATATATATATATATATATATATATATATAGGGAAGGGATCTAGTAAGAAGAAAAGTTAAAATGAGAAGAATAAGAAGGATTTCTAGCCACACATTTCAAATAAGGGGGAGATTTTTAAGGGGAGATGCATCTATTTTTGTAGGTGCATCTGAAATGTGTGGTTGTGGTTTCTTCTTACCCTTCTTATTTTTATTATTCTTCCTATTTGATCCTATATATATATATATATATATATATATATATATATATATATATATATATATATATATATATATGTGTGTGTGTGTGTGTGTGTGTGTGTGATCTAACATAAGTTCATCAAGTGTTCAAATCTTCTATCTGTGTTTCTTTTAAATATAAGTCAGTCAAACAATATCAACATGAAACTATTTCTCTTTTGGTTCTGTTTATTCTTGCAAACATACTGGCTTCTTCAGGTATATTTGTTTATTTTTTTCTCTCCATATTGTTGAATATGTTTTTAATCTTTATTTAGTTTAAAGCATGCCTTGTAAAAAGATAACGATTAATGTTATTTAAATGATTACAGGAACTAGGATACAACCGACAAGTGAAATAAATAAAGTGTGTACTAAATTTTATCCAATGGTGTGTTCCGTTAAATCATGTGTCAATAAGTGCACGGTAAGGAAAGAAGGTTCTATGGCTACATGCATCGGTTCTTATGTTTGCTTAGGCTGAATGCAGTAGCACCTAATCGCCAATCGATCGAGGCATAGCGCGATCGATTTCATGTTGATCCCCTTGCTGTGGAGGCAATCGATCGCCAGGAAAAACACATGATTCGTTCGTGTGGACGATCGATAAGAACAAAGCAAAAATATACTCTCTTGTTGCTAGCCGTTGAAGTCCAAACAAAAAAAATGTAACCGTTTAAAATTAATGATTTCGACCGTTTGGTCTAAAAAAATACTACTAAAACTATCCTATAAATACACAACTTATTTACACACTAAACTCACAAATCTCACAATCCTCTCTATCAAAAATCTCACAATCCTCTATATCAAAAATGTCTAAGAAAACACCACCAACCAAAGGCCGAAAATCCCGTTTGGCACAAAATGCCCCGCATATTTTAACACCGGATCCGAATTTCCGGTTAACCGGTGTCTCACCAAGAATCAATTTCCAACCCCTGCTTTCGAATATCAATCCCAACAAGCTCCACAACAACAACCTAACAATCCATTTTGTATAAATCGTCCATTTGTTCCACCGCATCAAAACATCCACCACCAACAACAACAACAAAGCTACTCCCGTCGAAGCAACCAATCTATGTATGGGTCACCCGAATCTGTGTACCGTCCAACAATGGATTCATCAACGTCTTCATATTCAAATTATCAAGAATATTCTCCGGTTATACGTATCAATCTTGAGGGTTTTGATTTCGATGACCAATTATACAACAATCCTAATTTTTATGCTGGAACCGGATCGGGTTATCCGGCTCAAGAGTATCACGGTTCGGGTACCGGTTCGGCTCATGGATCGTATCACGATTCGGTTAACCTTGATGACGTAGAAGAAGAAGAATGTCGAGAAGAGACGTCACCGGTCAAACCAAAGAAACGAGCTACAAAGGCAAAGAAGAAGGCTGTCGAGAAAGAAGCCAAGAATGATTCGTCGCTTTGGTCCAAAGAAGAAGAGATCGCCTTGTGCAACGCTTGGTGTGATGTATCCGAGAATAGTGTAACCGGAAACAACCAAACTGCTAGAGGATTTTGGCAGAAAGTTATTGATTACTTTCAGAAGGAGGTTGGTGCAGAAAGAACCTACAACTCTATCATTACAAAGTGGAAAAATAGGATTCGTCCTAGAGTTGGTCAATTTTGTGCCATTTACAACAATGCTCTCAGGAATTACGAAAGTTGTGAGAATGACCTCACTGTTTATACACGAGCGTGTGATGAATACCAACTAGTGTGTGGTCATCCGTTTGTTTTGGAGCATTGTTGGAAGATTTTGAGGGACCATTATGCTTGGAAGGATAATGAGATGCCGGCTTTTTTAAGCCAAGATGATGGTCGCAAAAAGCAAGGACTTCAACCGACTCGGATGTGCACTCGGATGTGCCTTCGTCTGTGCCTGATAGACCAATTGGTCGTGATACCGCAAAGAAGAATAAAAAGAAATCTTCGGAGTTTTCGAAAGCTGTGATTATGGAAGGTGTTGCCGAGAAATGGGGCAAGATCAAGTCCAAGGCATTCGGGCAGAAGAAGGAGCTGGCAGACCTGCACTATGGTTTGAAGAAGAAAGAGCTAGAACAACGGCAAATCGAGTTGGAGATGGAGCAAAAGAGAGAAGAAAGGGAAGACAAAAAAATTGGCACTAGAAGAACGAAAACTTGAATTAGAGCGACAAAAGAAATATGATGCAGATCTCATGTTCTATTGCACGCCAATCGACGAATCTTTGCCCGCAGTACAACAACAAACAATGCAGAAACTCAAAGAGGTGATCAAGGCACGCCACAACCTAGATTTTTAATAAGTGTTGTAATGTTTTAATAAGTTTCGTAATGTTTTAATTTTATTTGAATTATTATGTAACGTTTTAATTATTAATGAAATTTTACTTTGTGTTAAAAATGTTTTTTTTTTTTTTTTTTTTTTTTTTTTAAATGAACTTTGTCGCCCTTACTGGGGCACCTAATCGCCTGAAGGTCGCTGGAGAGAGAAAGCTGACGTGGCAGGGAAAATGAGGGGGGTTGAATCCCCCTACTGGGGGCAACCGTATGTACTAAAGTCAATTGTTAAAGAAATATTGACTGAGGACTTATTTAAAAATTTTATTATTGAAGTAATATTCATAAATAAATTAATGTCCCAACGATGTATTCTTAGGGTGTGCTGTTATGTTGATGTCTTAAACGTCCATTTAAAGATAATTTATTGGTGCAAATACATTTAAAAAAATGTTATATCTATCGACGTGGCTATGCTGATTTGGTTGGCTAGGTGTCATCATTACCACTTTTTGTACTCGTGCTGCAGCTAATTTGTGTAGCTAAATTTTTTGCCTGTGATGTGCACAGATTTTTCACAATAACAATAGCAATGGCAAGATGCAAACATGAATCCATATATATGAACATATCCTTATTGAACTTTGGAACTTAATGACGATAAAAAAAAAAAAAAACTTTGAGATTCTAAAGATATAAGAACAACTTTAAGAACAGACTTTCATTTTGCCAAAAGGGGCTAAGTTATTCTAAAGATATAGAAACTAATAACGACGGCATTTGAGCGAAATAATGATATACATATGACATTTTTATTTTTTTTAAAATAGAAACATATATCCACATGTCCCTTATCATTGTGACTACAATAACACTGATTGTTAAGTTGAATCAACGTCGCACTCAACCGTTCTACCATTCTACATAGCCCCAAAAAGAACAACATTGCAACGATCATTACAACCAAATTAAACAAAGCTTCTAGCACACATGAAATCAGCAGTTATGGCTATAACTAATACACAATGTATAAAGTCAGCAATTACGACGTACATATGAGACTTTAAAGGTTATCACGAAGCGCTCACGACTACCATAAAGTATAACAAACACAAACGCACATACCGAAATCCACTAACAACATACAAAGCAAGAAAAAGAATTTGAAAGACAATAGCGCCAAATAAAACACAACTTGTAGCACACCATATAAAATCAACACTTATAATCACATATCAAACTTATCACAAAGCATAAATAAAGACATATACATATTCACCAATACCATACAAACTAATTAGCATAAAAAAACACAGACAAAATATACTATTGCTACAACTGAGCCGAGATTCTAGGCCAACCTACATACTTGCATATTTCTTAATTGGAAGTCACTAATAAGAGGTGAACATTGATGACATATTTTTATATTTGTATCAACATATTCTACCAGTCTCAGTATGCGAAAAGTTATGAGCCAGGGGTGGAGCTACGCTTTTTAATTAAGGGGGGCCGAAAGTCATCGAAAAATGAGCTTATATAATCCGAAAAAATCTACCAGAAACTGTAAAAGGAATGGTTTCGAACATTATTTTGTACAAGTAAACAATAAGAAAACTAACAAGTGCAAACTAAATGGAAACTTTTAACATATTTAGCCCTTAAAAGTAATAAACTTGAAAAAAAAATAGTGTTTATCTATTTTAATTCTCCGGAGAACATAACATTGGTTCTTCAAGCTCGTATAGCTTATATAACAAATGAACAACAGAAAACAAAAATATGAAATATGAATAGAATATATTGAACACTTACAATTATTCAATGGTGATCATATTTGTCAAGAATGTAAAAAAGAAATAATAATAAAATAAAATAAAACGAACAGCTAAGACATAACAAAAGTTGTGGGGTAAAAAATCAAAGTTATCTGTTAAATGTTTATGCAAAATAAAGTTTAAAAGTGCATTTGATGTAGAAAATGGTTTTCTGTGACTCACAACTGATTTTTTTTTCTTCATTTGCAACTAAATTAGGAGACATTTTTTTTTTTACTATGGATATAAGATATATTTTGAGGAAGCCAGCTGTACATCAAAGTTAAGTTATGGGCTAAATATTGATGTATTGATACAACAGATGGGCTTATCGGAGGGGGCATCCCTTAGTTACCCTCTCTTTCCGCCCCTGCCTGAAGCTCTTCACAAAAACCAGTACATAGAAGACCTTCAATGTCACGATTTTTTATCCACGAGAGAAAACGTTAGACCTCCTCCATAATCTCCGATGAACATCGTGCCCACATAAATCTTATTACAATCATTTGCAAGCTCCTAAGAAGTGAAATATTAAGTCATTATATACTCTAATAGCTAGTACACCTAATCAATGAAGTTGTTTCGTTGTGTTGTAGGAATGTAGGTGACATATATGAGGATGTTTTGGTGTTATACATCACATTTATCTTAAGTATTCAAAACAATAGATAATTTAAGAATGATGAATTGTATGAAAGTCAACTGATCGATCTTGTATTTTTTACACGAACTATACAAATAAAATCTATACTGATGGTGTAGCTAAAAATGAAAAGTAAATAAATAAAAAAATGCAGTTAGTTGGGAATTATTTTCTAGAACCACATTAGTTTGGCAACAATATGTTGGGGAAAACTCGAGTAAATTGTTAAATTAATTTTCTAATATGTGCCATCATAGCACTTTGTTTAGAAGCATTAAATAAAGCAAATTGTCTTCTAAAATAAAAAATATTTCTAAATAATATGAAAGTAATTATGGTAATTAGAAGAGATTTAGGAAATTATTAATGTAAATGAACATTTAAACATAATAATTTAAGTTTATTAATTGGTTAATAACCTTTTAAAACACTATACTTGTCACAAATATCAGTTCGACGTAGCGAACTAAAAAATAGCTCTTTTAGACATTAAACTTGACATTTTTGTCTTCCTTTAAGTATTATGACCAAATTTTGACCATTTTACCATTTCTAAATTTTTTTCGAAATACTTTTTTTTTCGAAATTTTATTTCCAAAATTTCTTTTTGAATTTTTTTTTTCGAAATACTTTTTTTTCGAAATTTCTGATTTTTTTTTTCGATTTTTTTTTTTTTAAATATTTTTCGAAGGGTAAAATGGTCATAATTTGGTCATAATACTTAAAGGAAGACAAAAATGTCAAGTTTAATGTCTAAAAGAGTTATTTTTTTAGTTCGCTACGTCGAACTGATATTTGTGACAAGTATAATGCTTTAATAGGTTATTAGCCCTTTATTAATTATGTTTAACAAATGGCTTGGTGGCATAAGCTAAAAAAAAAGTTTTTAAGATAACCATGGTATTTAAAAAAAGTATTTAACAAAGTATGCAATCTTAAAACTAATTAAGGGAACATGCTATTTCATTAGATTTTTTCTTTCTGCAAAATCGAAAAAAAAAAATCCTCGTGAAAGTTGAGTTTTTTAATTAACCATTATCCTTGCTACTATCCACATCCTCATCTCCTTTCAGTTTTGTTATTTCCGACTCCTTCATCGGCAACTGTGCTTGTGTACGAGAAGATTTCGACTATCATACCTCGTGGGAATTTTGTGTGTTCTTTTAATGATTACGACGTGAATACCATCTCGACATCATCGCGCCTGGAACCTGTAAACAAACAACAAGGTACGTGGCTCTTATCATCACAAGAGATACGATCAACAAAACGAGTACCATAACACAATATTGAAACCATAATTGTCGCAAAATCATAGTTCAAAAGTATCCTAATTCGTATTTGCTCAATTGTATCGGAAACACCCTGAAGGAGAAGCCAATCGAATCAACATCGAATGACATCATTCATAAGAATATAATGTTTTCTTTGCTCCTAATAGGATGTCGGAATCATGTATGTACATCATCACCGTCACCGATGATGGAGTCGACAATGACGACTGGATGACGATTTGATGTGGACGATGTCTGATTACTATTATTATATAAATATGATAAACTGTCAGAAATACGGGGACAAAAACTGACAAAAAATATGTTGTACTGAAATAAATGGGGGATAAAGGGCATCAAAAGTGCAAACCCTCCCTAGTATTGAGGGTAGGAATAGTACATCCCATAAAGTTTATATCATAATGAGGATCATGGTCATGTAAAAGATGGCTGGTTACTGTCAAAATTTCATGAGTTTATATAATTTTATGAAAAAAAGAAAACTACACATTAAGTTAAATATTATAAGAAAGGCGTAGTTTGTTAATTACTTTTTGAAAAGGTAACCTAAAAAAAGCTATTGTTAAAAAGAGGAGTGATACATTCACATATAAAATCCACACGCTGAGGTGGAAGTGGATGATTGGTTTTTTGTGGGATCCACTCTCTCACAAAAAACCAATCATTCGCTTCCACCTCAGCGTGTGAATTTTTTTTGTCGATGATCTTATGTGGTTCTAGCAAATTCCTGTTAAAAAATACTAAAAGAGATTAACATAAATCAATTTCCCACCTATATTTTCCCTCCAAAATATAGTGCCAGTACCATCAAATATTGGTTTTGACCAATATTGAAAACTCTTTCAACTACCAACAACCCAAATTAATGGGCAGGTAGTTAAAACTTCTTGTATCCTTTTGTTATCTTTTCTCTTTATATACCACAATGTGCTTGTTTGTCAAACACACATCACAGACATAATAATCTCCCATTCCTTAAAGTAAACCATCTTACACTTGCATAGATACCCTTCTCCTTCTTGCAGATGCAAAGCAACACCAGTTTTCTACCACCAGAAACCGCTTGACCACCGCAAGCACTCCACCAGTTAACATGGTTACTCGAAGTTTAAATCACACCACACATGTTCAAAACCATTTATTGTTACTGCTTTTGTTTTACGACATACATGAGCAAAGAAACCTTTCTCTTGTTATTAAAATAGGTGTTCTCGGAATTATTAAAAAAGTTTTTATCTGCTAAAACCCAGTGTCCAACAAGAGATGAATACATGCGGAAATCAAGATGCTGGGTTGATGATTCTGTTGGAAAAACATGGTCAATTATTAGGTTTGAATGACAATTGATGGTCATCAAATATACTAATGGGGTTTTAGAGCAAGATTAATGTATGGTCATATGTAATGACCAATTTAATTCTATGTTCATGAGCCATTAGTAGGATTTATTGTGATAATTATTTGACCGTTTTCTTTCATTTCTTTTCCCTATAAATGAGAGCATTTCTTATATGTCTAACAAAACCAAGAAAACTATTCATATCCTCTTCTTTCGTGTATCTTGTTTCCTTGTGTAATCGTTCGTAATAGAGGGAAGGCACGATTTTGGTTCGCCTTGATAACCCGTTTGTGCTAACGGGGTTATCCGTTGTTGTTGTATCCTGGGAGATAGACGTTCACGTTTCTCAAGCACCGTGGAGAGGACGAATCTGTCTTAAGGAAACTGTGAGCATCACAGGCCTCAACATTTTCCTTACTTGTGTTTTTTGTGTCTCAACAATTCAAAGATTTACGGTATCGTTTCTCTACACTTTTATGTTTTATGTTATGGTTTACTTGTCTCTAATAGCAATTCATGTAATATATGCAACAGATTCAAACATACGCAAGTCAATAGTTGTCTCTATCATTATGAATACTGAAGTGATGAGGGACACCAAGTATGTTTTGTGGAAAAGAATCATTAGGCAAAAAATATATATATATCTTGTTCGTTCAAAGGGATTATACACCAACAAAGTATTTTTTTTGTTTTAATATTAGTAAACAATGTCTTCCACTAGCATCAAGACGAAGCCAAGATTTTATCTTAAGGGGGCTCGAATTTTATGACATGGTAGTAAAGATTTAGTGTTTTATTCATTTTTTTTTTTGAAAGGCAATAATTTAATTAAAACAAAACTAGCAAGAAGCTAGAAAGAACAAAGATGAAACACTTGACTAACACGAACCTAACAATACAACGACCCTAAAATAAACATCGTGAATAACCAAACAATCAAAAAATAAACTCTACCATCTCATCCTGAAAACGCTAACCACTCAAGGGCAATCACCTTGTAAGAAGTATGGAACAAATGGAAACCACAACGTAACCACGACCACGACCACAACTTTGACCCTTGTACAAAACTCACCGAAATCTCAAACAAACCATATTGAACCACACTATCAAAACAGGGTGGTGGCATGACGAGATGCAGAAAGAGATGATGGAGATATACCCTCAATTGTTCGAGAACCACAAGTTCAAATAACTGCCCTTGATCCTTGTTAAACGACCTTATCCGTACAACGAATCCTAAACGCGACCTCACCCGTATACAACAAACTCGAACATCAATCCCATAGCCCGAGACATCACCACGAGCTCACAACCACAATCTCAACCACCACGACCTCAACCACCTCGACCTTACAACCCCAACGACCTCACCATCACCACGACCTCACAACCCCAAGACCTCACAACGCCAAGACCTCACAACCACCACGAACTTAACCACCACGACCTCACAAACAACACCACGACCTCACCATTACCACAACCCCCTTGACCTCACCATCACTACTACCTCACAACCCCACGACCTCACCATTACCATAACCCCCACGACCTTACAACCACCATAACCTCACAATCACCACTACCTCACAACCACCACGACTTCACCATCACCACTACCACTACCTCACAACCACCACGACCTCACCATCACCACTACCTCACAACCACCACTACCTCACCATCACCACTACCTCACAACCACCACGACCTCAACATCACCACTACCTCACAACCACCACGACCTCACCATTACCACAACCTCACAACCCTACGACCTCACAATGACCACGAACTCAGAATCACACGACTCACCATGACAGGACCTCATTATCAGACGACCTCACCATCACCAACACCACGACTAACCATCACACGACCTCACCAACACCAACACCACAACTCACCATCACACGACCTCACCATCACCAGCACCACGACCTTACCATCTCCACGATCTCACCATGACCCCGACCACTCCATCTTGATTCTCCTAATCTGAACCGCACAATCACATCGACCATAAAACAACCAATCTAAACCACCAAGCATACCGAACCAAAAAACAACCCACAACCACAAGGATCCTAGAGAAAATGATACGAAAAAATGCCAAAAATAACGATTTGTATAACTTTATTGAATCGAGAAGAAACGAAATGATGAAACATCTACAAAGAAGAGGGATTGGAGAGGGTCTCTCCGGACCGCCGGCCTAAGCCGACGGCCGGAAAAACGATGGTGGCGGCGGCGGGTTTAGAGTTTGGTAGGGTTATTCTTTCAAGTATTTATAGGCATGTAACGAGGGTATCGTAATCCGCGCATAGCTGCGGGAAACTTCGATATAAAATTTTTACTTAAGAGTGAGTTTACTTTTTGAGATATAAGTAAAAATATAGAGGTTAGTGGGTTTAGTAGTTAGTTTGTTATAAAGAATGGGGCAAAATAAAACGTTTAGTGAGCATAATAGATAATTTGTAACTTTAGTAAAATTAAAGGGAGTGGTTTGTCATTTATCAACCAATAATTAATTTAGATGAACAATAAATTCAAAGTTGATATTCAGGGACGAAACCAAGGGTTTCTCGCAGGTGTAAGGGACTCTATAAATGTTTTCGATATATTGTTAATGTTGAAGAAAATATCAATTTTTTTAAATGCATCTTAAATGTACACGGTCCATCGAAATCTGTTTTTATATTACGTTTTCAAAAAAATGTGTATCCGATAATATTTGATCATAATTCCGTCACTGTTGATATAAGTTATTGGATAAAAGAGATAAACCAAGTTAAAGATCATGGTCACACATCAGAGACAGTTGATTTTGTTTATGATATCAAGCTCCAAGGTCGTGGTAGAAAGCAATATAGACGTTAGGTTATGCTTCGTTTTGTGTCAAATTGAATCTAGTGAGTAGTGGTTGTTTTACCGTTTTAAGGATAGGAAGTGTCTTGTTATGTTAGCTTTACCGCTTATTTAACGAGCTGAGATATGAGACTTCACTCATATCCTTTGTACTTAAATGTTTTTTTAGAGTAATATATTTACCGGGGAAACCCTTTACCAAAAAAAAGACAGTTGATTTTGTTGGGTTTTAAACAAGGCTGTAAACGAACTGAACGTTCAGTGAACATTTCGTGAACGATTCGGTAAAAAGTTCGTTTATTTATTAAATGAACGAACATGAACAATATTTTACGATCGTTAGTTAAATGAACGAACATGAACAAAAGTCACATCCGTTTATCTATGTTCGTGAACGTCCGATTATGCGTTCGTTAACGTTCGTTTATGTTCATTTATTTATTTATGTTCGTATATCAAATCTTATTATTGTATAATTTTTAAAATAATTTGTTTAAACAATACGACACTTATAAAACAATATTTGATGCATAATTTAATAAAGTTAATGATTATTTGTCTATGTTCATTTATGTTCGTTTAGCGTTCGTTTAGTGTATTAATGAACGAACATAAACGAACATGAACAACTCATTTTCTTAATAAACGAACATGAACAAGAAATTTTGCCCGTTTAAGCGTTCGTGTTCGTTTATTTGTCCGGTTAAAATTAAATGAACGAGATCAGAATAGCAATAAATAAAAAATGATAGATAACACAACCAACAATACAAGGCAGAACAAAGCAATATAGAGCAGACAGAGTAAGAAAAAATGAGAAAACAGATACAAATAGATATTTAAAAAAAAATACTCCCTCCGTCCCAAATTTATTGTCCCCTATTGACTTTTTCGGTCTTTCTTTCTCAACTTTGACTATAAATATTTTTATTTGTGTTATACAATTTTTGATAAAAATTATACCAAATGAAAATACATTTAAAACTTAATCCGTTCATATATTTTGTATCAAGTATTATGTAATATAAACAAAAGTACTTAAGGTCAAAGTTGAAAAATAAAGACCGAAAAAGTCAAAAGGGGACAATAATTTTGGGACAGAGGTAGTAGATCCCTGGTTATAGCAGGAACTACCAATTCAAGCTATAACAAAGACAGGGTGAGAAGGATGAACTAATAAAGATTTAATGGCAGCGGTAGAAAAAACCCAATGAAACCTTCACTTAGGGTTTCAAAGGATCTGATAACCAGAAAAAAAAAATTCCACCGAAACCTTCACTTAGGGTTCCGGTGAATCCAACCACCAGTCCACCCAAACTAACACCAAGGTTCAATGAAAGAACCCCAAGAACCAATCCGCCAATACCACAGGTCCAAGTTACAATTCCCGAACAGATTTTCAGCAACAACGACCCTTGAAAAATCAAGAGCAATGACACCCAAAAAAAAAAAAAAACAGCGGGGGTGTTCAAGACAGAATTCGAGCAAGCTTTAGGTCAAACCTTAAGCTGTGATACCAAGTAAAAATTACTACGTAATAGGCAACAGCATAATAGAAACCAACCAACTAATACTTTATTCAGACCATGAAAGATATAGAAAGATTACAGCTTATTAACTTGTTGCTTTAAGAATACCACGGCTTGCCCTCTTATAAACTTTGAGGCACAACATCAACATACTAACCGTTACATGAAAGTGATGGAGAGAAAACTAAACTAATGAGAGAATAAAAGGACAGTGATGGAGAGATTACTAAAATAATGAAGGAATAAAGGAGGATGGAATATCCATTGTCTCCCACGCTCTTTAGCAACAAAAATATAAAAGGAATGAATGAATTTGCTTTTGTCTCCCATGCTCTTTAACAGCAATAATATAAAAGAATGAAGAATGAGGAAGCTTACAGATAGACCCCTGCACATACAAGACATAAACAACATAGAACCAAAGTAAAGGTTAGAGATATATAAGTTTCAACAAGGGCAGAAACAGCCCCTGAACTTGAGAACAAAGGTTTGAACTTAAAATTCAACAAAATTGATCACCAATGCTATTACGTAACTTGTTCTTCACAAAAGTCATAGCCGAAAATGTTCTTTCCACACTAGCCGTAGCAACCGGAAGGATCAACACCAACTTGATGAGTAAATAAACGAGATCGAATGTTGTATGTTTTTTTAGTTCCACAAGCTTTTTAGAGAGTTCTCCAACATCCTTCAAGCCTATTAATCTTTCATCTTTTTTTCATATCATGTACTACCTCCGTCCCAAAATTATAGTTTCCGTTTGACTTTTTTGGTCAAGCTTTTACAACTTTTACCTTAAATATTTTTGTTTGTGTTATACAATAGTTGATGAAAATTATATTAATAAAAAATACATTTAAAACTCAATTCATTCATATATTTTGCATCAAGTGTTATATAACACAAACAAAATTACTTACGGTCAAACTTATGAAAGAAAGACCGAAAAAGTCAAAAGGGGACTATAATTTTGGGACGGAGGGAGTATATAATTGTCAAGTTGATCACTTAGGCGAGACAATTCATTACTAGAAAACTCATTAGGATAGAACTTTGCAAGTGTAACCAACTCTTGACTGTTAAAAGCACTAAATGAATTTAGAGGGCTTAAGCAACCCATACAAACAAGTAACTTTGAACTTACCTCGTTAAATCGATTGTTGAGTTCTTGTAGTTGTAGATCAATAATTGCACAAAAAACTTCAACTCGAAAATGGTGAAGGTTTGTGACATGTTGTTGGAAAAAACTTCAAGTTGAAGTTTTTTGTACAATTATTGATCTACAACTACAAGAACTCAACAATCGATTTAACGAGGTAAGTTCAAAGTTACTTGTTTGTATGGGTTGCTTAAGCCCTCTAAATTCATTTAGTGCTTTTAACAGTCAAGAGTTGGTTACACTTGCAAAGTTCTATCCTAATGAGTTTTCTAGTAATGAATTGTCTCGCCTAAGTAATCAACTTGACAATTATATACATGATATGAGAAAAGATGAAAGATTAATAGGCTTGAAGGATGTTGGAGAACTCTCTAAAAAGCTTGTGGAACTAAAAAAACATACAACATTCGATCTCGTTTATTTACTCATCAAGTTGGTGTTGATCCTTCCGGTTGCTACGGCTAGTGTGGAAAGAACATTTTCGGCTATGACTTTTGTGAAGAACAAGTTACGTAATAGCATTGGTGATCAATTTCTAAATGACTGCTTGGTTACTTATGTAGAAAAAGACATATTTTCTAAGGTTAGTGATGATGCTATTATGAACCGCTTTCAATGTTTGCATGATAGACGAGGCTACCTTTAGGTTTAGTTTTGGTGTTTATTTTGGGTCACAAACAGTAACATTATGGATTGTGTTATTATGTAACTATGAATCTGTGATTAACATTAACTTCACATTTTGTGTAATTTTGATCCTTTTTAATGTTATCTAAGTACTTTTTTAGCTTATATGTTGGTTTGTTGGTTAAATATGAAACAAGAGAACTATTTTAAAAATATGACCCGAAAAATGTGACCCGCTAAACTCGACCTGGAAAAAAAATTTGAGCTACAATTTTTTTCTTTTTTTGAGAGTATGCGTAGTGCACACCCTATGTTGAAATCCTAGATCCGCCACTGCTACTAATATCTATTATTTTAGAAAGCAATCTGTTAGAATCATCTTTTGCCAAATGCGGATTGAAGTGCCAAATAAAAAGATTAGCATGGTGTCCGCATAAAGCTCAAACGTAAACCCTGTGGTATTTTGATACACTTGTCGGTTTCAACAATGGTGGCCTCGGAAAGGGGAGGGACAGATGGTTGATTTGACACAAGCTTTGTTGGGCGAGAATAAGTTGATGAACGTTTCTTTGGGCTATTTCACAGCGAGTTCCACCATTGAAGACCTCAGTCATTTAAAAAAGAAGATCCTTCATCATAACTTTGTTATTCATTCGGTTAGCACAATGATTTCAATATGAATTCTATTTTTTATAATTTAATACTCGGTTGTTTATGATTTTTGTGTGTTAGAATAGTTATGATCTTATTTGTGAAATGGCGATGATTTAAGTGTTTTAATTGAATCCTTTTTAGATAGCTTTTGAGCTTGTTTGATTATCCTCTCGTTTAGGTGTTTTGCTTGACTTTATTCATAGTGTAGTATTAAATATTTGGTCATAAAACTCTAATGTTCATTGCTTTGCTTCCCGTGTATGCGTAGCTAGTGCGTGGTAAAACAATACCCAAACTGAATTGTGTTAATCATGTTAGACTATTAGGT
Organism: Chrysanthemum seticuspe; assembly: GCA_019973895.1. NCBI lineage: Eukaryota > Viridiplantae > Streptophyta > Magnoliopsida > Asterales > Asteraceae > Chrysanthemum > Chrysanthemum seticuspe. The sequence continues at coordinate 294,678,525 of BPTQ01000005.1, forward strand.
TAGATCTAGGTGAATGTAAATATTGAGCTTGCATGAATCTAGGCGATATCTAGTTAGTTAATATCACAACAAAAAAACTCATTAATCAGTTGATAGCCTTAATGAATGTAAATTAGTAAACCAATATCTCCCAATCGTCGAATTGGCTACAAATAGACATAAGTGTAGGTTTTAGCTACTCTAACTAGGCCTAAATCATATTAGAATCACTAAAAAGAACGTCAACTGAACACTGCACGGTTTAAATCATGTCATTAGCATATGTAGCCATATAGATGAATAACTAGATTAGCACCTAATTCTTTTTATTGATTTTACATTCATATTTCCCTTGCTTGTCATTTCCTCGTTTAGTTATTTTATTTCATTTGCAAATCTTTCATGATCTTTTCGATCTAAAACACCTCCTAATTATTTGTTTAATTATCGTTTTACTATTGTCATTTTAATTATACATCGTTCCTTGAGTTAGACTTGGTTTTACCAAATCTATACTATACACGATCGAGTATACTGCCCATGAGTGTTAATTGATTCTTTTTAAACTAGATTATAAATATAAAACAATATTTTAACACATCAGTAACAATCAATGGCATATGGTGATCTTACTTTCATGGCAATCCTTTTAGTGTGTATTTAAACTGTCTTAAAGAATTATTGTTTGCTATCATACCATAGTCTTCTGTATCTTTACCTGTCAAACGATGTAATTTTGGCTCTAGATGTGTTGTACTTTAATTGATTTATGATTCTTGCAACACAATTACCAATTGTATTTGAAATGGTACTTTTACGATTATTACAATGCACATATTTTAAGTAAAACTTCATTAATACACAATTTTACATTCGACGACACTAATAGTTTTAAATCTTGTTTACTGCAGTCTAAGAAATCTTTTAAAAGCAACAACTCCGGTATCGGCACCTGCGTCACTGAAATAGATGATGGATTCAATGAAGAGGATCTCTTAAACATCTCACGTCGTTAGACTTAACACAAGAGAGAGTCAAGAAAAATACGAAGGGGGTCATTGTTAATTTATATTCTTTTATAGTTTTCTTGACAACGTTTAAACTGTAATTGTTTAGGTAATTAACTTTTCACCAGTAAAAATTCGTGTATCCCTTACCCTTTATTCCTTACTTGAAGCCTTATGTTACAACCCTGTAAAAGATCTCTTTGATAGTAATTCATAGGTGCTTACGCCAAAGTGGTGGATATTAGATCCTTTATCAATCCTAAAGTAATTTATGCATTATGACATGGTAAGTTGAGTGATTTTTCACTTTTTTATTTGTTATATCATTTGTATACCCCGGAGAGACGAGAGTATCCAAATAATAATTATGTGAGGTGCTAGTCATATACTTTCGTGCTTGAAACTATCAAAGTGTATTGGCAAACGAGTTTTGCCATGATCTATTTATATACTAATCCTAACTACACCGTAAATTGTGCTATGTTTAAATTAAAAGGTTATTTGCTTAAAGACAAACAAATCCCAAATGTAAGGATATTTGATGAGGTGCAGAATCGTAGGTTTTTATGGGTCAGTTAGCTCTTAATTTGTGACAAAACGTAACTTTTCAGTATTTTATTTTAATAGTACTACTATCTAAAATGTGAATTTATTTATTTATTATTTATTTATTTTATGTTTATTGATAATTAAAATTAAAAAACGAGAGGGTAACTCGTGATTTAAGAAATACACGTCGCCGCACGCATGCAGATACCAACCTAGTAACGGAAAATAGTGATATTTGATGTAAAGATTGATACCCATTTGCCGAAACTAGTCGAAAAGGCTGAAAATGAAGTAAAGTTGGGACCTTTGGTTAAAATTGATGATACCCATATGGTAAATTTAGTTGCAAAGGATGAAAGTGATGTAAAGGTGGAATCTTTAAGTGGTTCGAGCCGTCGAGTAGCGAAAAAGATGACTAAGTTAGCGTTAAAAGGGGCGAAAGATTGGAGGGAAAGAGATCAGTTTTTGACGGATAAGATATTAGGGTTGAAAGGTAATGAATTTGTGGCGGATGTGTTGGATGATAGGAAGGTGCAAATGACGCCTACTGATTTTTGTTTTTTGGTGAAATGGGTTGGGAAGTCGAATTGGCAACGGGCGTTAGAGGTTTACGAATGGTTGAATTTGCGTAGTTGGTATGTGCCGAATGCTCGTATGCTTGCTACTATTCTTGCTGTGCTTGGTAAAGCAAATTAGGAAGGTTTGGCGGTTGAGATATTTGAACGATCGGAAGAAGGGATAGATAGTACTGTGCAGGTTTATAATGCAATGATGGGGGTTTATGCTAGAAACGGCTGTTTATTAAAGTTCAGGAGATTCTTGAGCTGATGCACGAACGTGGGTGTGAACCGGATCTTGTAAGTTTCAATACTTTGATTAACGCCCGCTTTAGGTCTACTAAAATGGAACCAAACATGGGTCTTGATTTGTTGAATGAAGTCAAACGGTCAGGACTAAAACCTAATATTATCACTTACAACACGATTTTAAGTGCGTGTTCGCGTGATTTAAATTTAGAAGAGGCGGTTAAGGTGTATACAGATATGGAAGAAAATAGATGCCAACCTGATTTATGGACTTATCACGCCATGTTATTGGTTTATGGTAGATGTGAATTGGATAACGAAGCTGAATCACTGTTTTTTGACATAAAGTCAAACGGGTTTGAACCTGATGCAGTTACCTATTATTCGTTACTCTATGCGTTTGCTAAAGATGGCCATGTAGATAAAGTTGAAAAACTTTGTGACGAGATGGTAAGGTTAGGCTTTGGTGAAGATGAGATGGCTTACAATACTGTAATTCATATGTATGGGAAATTGGGTCAACATGATTTAGCGTTGAAACTTTATGAAGAAATGAAATCGCGTGGTTGTGATCCTGATGTTGTTACATACATGGTTCTTGTCGATTCTTTAGGAAAAAGTAACAAGATCTCTGAAGCTGCAAATTTGATGTCAGAAATGATGGATGCAGGGATTAAACCAAGTTTAAGAACATATAGTGCTTTGATTTGCGGATATGGGAAAGCTAGGAAAAGACTCGAGGATGAAGAAACGTTTAATTGCATTCACTGAAATCTGGTATAAAGCCTGATCTTCTTGCGTATTCGGTTATGTTAGATATTTATTTACGGTTTGATGGGCCTAAAGCTATGGTGTTGTATAACAACATGGTACGTGATGGCTTCACGCCAGATTTATCTCTTTACCAGTTACTAATCCAAACCGCTAAAAACACAGACGATCACATCGAAAAAATTATAACCGATATGCAAACATTTTGCAAGTTAAACCCGCAAGTAATTTCTTATAATTTGGTCAAAAGTGAGTGTTATGATCATGCAGCCAAAATGGTTAAGCTAGCCATATTAGAGGGTTATGAATTGGATCACGAGAACTTGTTATCTATATTGAGTTCATATAGCTCGTCAGGAAGGCATACAGAAGCACTGGATTTACTCAATTTTCTAGAAGAACACGTACCGGAGTCGGAAAATATTGTGACTGAAGCTCTAATTGTCGTTTTTTGCAAGTCAAATCAGTTAGATGCAACTTTAGATGAATACAAAAAGAGTACTAATTCAAGTTCGTTTAGTGGGACCTCGTTGATGTATGAAACTCTTATTAACAAATGTGAAGAGGATCAACTTTAACACGAAGCTTTTCAAGTCGTCTCAGATATGATGTTTATGGGAATACAACCTTCTAAAATTATTTACACGAATGTTGCTTCTATGTACTGTGAAATGGGATTTCCAGAAACTGGTCATGATTTAGTGAACCGGGCTGAGTCAAATGGAATACCAATTGATGACATTTCCATTTATGTTGACCTTATTGATGCTTATGGAAAGTCAAACCTACTACAGAAGGCTGAAAGCATGGTCGGGGGTCTTAGGCAAAGATTTCCAGTTGTTCATCGAAAAGCTTGGAATGCTTTGATACAAGCGTATGCTTCAAAAGGTCAATACAAAAAAGCACGCGCTGCTTTCAATACCATGATGAGAGACGGGCCGTATCCTACCGTTGACTCAGTCAATGGCCTTTTGCAAGCTTTAAATATTGATGGAAAATTGACTGAGTTATATGCTGTGGTTCAAGAGCTTCAAGATTTGGGATTTAAGATCAGTAAAAATTCAATTGTGTTAATGCTTGATGCATTTGCACAAAATGGGAATGTGTTTGAAGTGAAAAAGATATATAATGGAATGAAGGCTGCGGGTTATTTTCCCACAATGCATCTTTATAGAGTAATGATCGGTTTACTTTGTAGGGTCAAACATGTACAAGATGTCGAAGCGATGGTTGATGAGATGATGGAAGTTGGCTTCAAACCCGATCTTTTTATATATAACTCTTTGCTCAAATTATATACAAAAATTCAAGATTATAGAAAAACCGTTCAAGTCTACCGCAAGATTAGAGAAAATGGATTTAAACCGGATGGAGACACATACAATACTTTGATAGTAATGTATTGTCGAGACCATAAACCAGAAGACGGGATGTTACTCATTCAAGAAATGGTTAAACAAGGTTTAGAACCTAAGTTGACCACTTATAAAAGCCTCATTGCCGCTTTTGGTAAAATACAGATGGTTGAAAAGGCCGAAGAGATTTTTGAGAAGATGAGAAGTGAAGGGTATAATCCTGATCGTTCATTTTATCATTTAATGATGAAAACGTATAGAAGTATTGGAAATCATTCCAAATGTGAGGAGTTACTTAAGTTAATGAAAGAAGATGGGGTTGAACCAACAACTGCAACAATGCATTTGCTTATGATATCTTATGGGAGCTCGGGAAATCCATTGGAAGCTGAAAAAGTACTTAAGAATCTAAAGTTGAGTGGCGAGAGCTTAAGTACATTGACTTATAGCTCGGTTTTAGAATCTTATTTTAAGAATCGGGATTATGATGTTGGAATTCAGAAATTTGTGGAAATGAGGGATGAAGGGGTTGAGCCAGATCATAGAATATGGACGTGCTTCATCAGGGCTGCTAGTTTGTGTAAGACTACAAGTGAAGCAATGATGATCTTGAATGCTATCGCGGATGCTGGTTTTGATCTTCCAATCAAGTACTGGCTACTTTTGTTAGGGGTGACAAACGGGATGGGTTGGTAATGGACTAATGGGTAAAAATGGGTTTGAGTCAAAACAGGTCATTTTATTATTAGTTGAATAGGTTGTGCAGACCTGCACACTTTTTTATTCATTACTTTATTTTTTCAAAGAGAAAAAAAGCTCTCTAAAATGTTTCATGCATTTAAATACATTTTAGTTCAATGTTTTAGTGTAATCCATTTGACCCGTCAGAATTGCCATCTCTAACTTCTGTCAATCTGTATTTCTTTATGCTTTTCGGTTCATAAGGCCATGAACTTAACATCTATGAGTGTTCTTTACAGGCTTTTAAAAAGCTCAGAATCGATGGTTTTGGAGATGGACCGTGTTTTGGAAGAACTGAAACCTGTGGAAGATAATGCAGCACTTAACTTTGTAAATGCAGTAGAAGATCTTTTATGGGCATTTGAACTTCGGGCCACTGCTTCATGGGTATTTCAATTGGCGGTCAAGAAAGATATATATCGACATGATGTCTTCAGGTAGCCTTACCAATTTTAAAAGCTATTACGTGGTTTAAAAATAATCAGAATCAGATAATGAGTTGTACTAAAATGAGAGATAGAAATTAGTGTTTGGATAGGAATCTGCTATTTTTACTTGTAATAACTAAATCATCATATGTTCACAACTTCAAACAACGCTAGCATATCCAAGCACTGTGATTCTGATTGTTGGTACTTTAAGTTGCAATAATTAGCTTCAAAAAGCATATCCAAACACCCTTTAGTGTTCTTGGTTACAAAAGTTACATACCCATAACAAAAAAAAACACGTTTCCTAATGCAGGGTAAACGAGAAGGACTGGGGAGCGGATTTCAGAAAGTTATTTGCGGGTGCATCTCTTGTAGGACTTACGTTATGGCTCGACAACATGCAAGATGCATCCTTAGAGGGTTTCCCGCTATCTCCAAAGTCAGTTGTTTTAATTACTGGGGTTTCAGATGACAACGGTGTCTCATTAAACAGTACATTAAAAGCTTTCCTTTGGGAAATGGGGTCCCCATTTTTGCCATGTAAAACTAGAAGCGGGTTGCTCATTGCAAAAGCTTATTCTCTAACAATGTGGTTAAAAGACTCGCCTTTTTGTTTGGACCTTGAATTGAAGAATAGTGTCAAACTCCCGGAAACAAACTCAATGGAGATTATGGAAGGGTGTTATATAAGATGTGGGCTTGTTCCTGCTTTTCAAGATATAACCGAGAGGCTTGGGATTGTAAGGCCAAAGAAGTTTGCTAGGTTGGCATTGATGTCGGATGAGAAACGAGACAAAGCTATTCAGGCTGATATAGACGGACGAAAAGAGAAATTAGAGAAAATGAGAAGATTTGGGGCTACAAGAAAGACGTCTTTTCAGAAGAGGAAATTTGTGAGGCAGGAGGCGGTCAAACGTTAAAGTGATGAAGTCAATACTTTGACTTTTGAAGATTTGTAGAAAGAAGTTGACATCAATGGACTGCAGTGGTATCCCAATCAAAGAATTAATTTAATGGTCAAAATGATTATTTCCAACTTTAAAAGGGACGGGGGTTTCGATAAAAGGAGATGTTGACTTTGACTTCATGATCATAAGTGTCTGGTGATCTTGAAGTGGTCTATGGAATCAGACTCCCGAGTCTTTCGGGTCGACTTCTCGTACTCAAGTATGGAGATGGTGATGAATCTCTTAAGTTCGGCTATAACTAAACCATGGGTCCATGGTATGTTCTTGTATCTTTCACAAGTTTGTTTTAAATTACTTGATTCGTCAGTTATGAATTCAAAAAGAGTGATGATATCCTGAACTTTCACTTCATTTTCCATTAAGCTGCATATAAGATTTAATTTTCCTAATAGACCAATCTTAGGTAGAAAAAAATAACTTCATCTTATGACTTCCTAAAAAACTCAGTTGACATTTAAACGATATTATGGTGGTCCATCTTTCTTAAGAGTTGAAATATCGTCTTATTCCCTGTTAAGGACAAAAGACGTTCACTGTAAACAAACAAAAATCTTATAAGGTCATTTACTTCATACAAAATTACTATAAAATTTCGATTTTTATTTGATCAGCAACCAACAACCAAAATCTCATAAGGGATCAACAAGCAATTTCTCCTCACCTATATCTTTACATTGTTAAGCACTGTTTACAATGAGTTTTTTCAGCAGAAAAAAGCATGAATTAACGAATACGGCTCACGTGGGCAAAGGGCTCGGGAGCGGCTTTTGTGGCAGCTTTAGCAGCAACTTCTGGGTTCCCAAAAACGTTCCAAAATCTCAATGTCTCATCTCCTGCTGCAGATGCAACTGTACATCCATCGGGGCTCTGTGTCATGTAAAGAACTCTGGATGTATGACCTGTAAGCTCCGCCATCTTAACCATCGAAGGGTACTTCCATAGAATCAGCTGGTTCTGTGAAAATCCATGTGAGCTCAGCAGCTCACGCTCGTTCTTGTTCCATAACAGTGAACACACCTGTGACCCTGTGTCAACTGAGTTCAAACAAGCACCGGTGTGTGCGTTCCAAAACATGATACGCTTATCGCCACCACCACCACCTGAAGCAAGAAGATTAGCCTGAGACGGACACCAAGCAAGCGCCTTAACAGCTGCAGTGTGCTCTTCCATCCTGTGAAGATATTGAGTTGTTGCATTCACCGGTGCCATCGATAGGTCCCAAATGTGAAGAAGATTGTCGTTTCCACCACTAGCTAATTGCTGACCAGAACCTGACCATTTCAACCCGCAAACTTCTTGGTGGTGACCACTATAGGTCTCAACAATATGTTCCCTTACTCTAACGTCATTGTTTACAATCTGTCCATCCATTCCCCCGGTTGTCAGAATATGGTTGTTCCAATCCATTGCTCCAACTCTCAGTTGATGTGCACCTCTCAATGTCCTTAACTGTTTCAATCAAACCAAAACGTTATAAGTAAAGATTCATCAAAACATAAATATATCAAATTCACAAAATATAATAACATCAGATGATTACCAATCTGTTAGAGGTTGAATCCCAAAGCTGAACATCAGAACTGTTTAAACCAACTGAGATGTGACCATCGGGTGCCCATTTGACACTTGTAACAGGACCACTTTCATCATCAACTGTCACGAGTTCTGATATACTTCCATGGGTAGCATCCCATAGATACACTGTATTTGCAAGAGCAATCGCGAGAACATTGCTGCTTCCCCAATCCAACAGGTTCAGATAGAAATCATCAACAATTTCAGGTGCATCTAATGTTCTTTCAGCCCTCTATTACACAAGCCAAACACAAAAACCGCATTTCAGTATAAAAACACAAATCACACAAATATAATTCTAACAGCAAATGTCTCTAAAAGAGAGGTTACTACCTCAGGAATGCATCTACGCTCTTTGACAGGTTTTGACTGTGGAACAGACGAAAACAAGTCGCTTGGAATTGGTTCAATTGGCGTCGGAGGCTTGTTCCTGAAAGCAAGAATCCTGGTTCTGTTCATGTTGCAAGCTTCCGCCAAACGCTTCCTGTACGCTACACTTGCCGGCGAGCAGTCAACTGGATTCTCCTTACCTTTCTTCGCTTTTGTCAACATGTAGTGCGCGTACTCGAAATCCATAGCAGATCTATTCGGTATAAACCTATCCAACTACACGAACAAACATAAAAACCCAAATCAGTAACAAGAAAACCCTTTGAATCAGTAACAAAAAAAGTAAAAAACCCTTTACATCAGTTAAAAAACCCTTTATATCAGTAACTAAAAAACCCTTTAAATCAGTAGAGGAAAAACCTTTTAAATCAGTAAAAAATCCCTTTACATCAGTAGGAAAAAAAACCCTTTAAATCAGTAACAAAAGAAACCCTTTAAATCAGTAAAAAAAAAAAAAAAAAAAACCCTTTATATCAGTAAGAAAAACCCTTTATATCAGTAAAAAAAAAACCTTTAAAACAGTTAAAGAAAACCCCTTTAAATCAGTAAAAAAAAACCTTTACATCAGTAAGAAGGAAACCCTTTAAATCAGTAACACCAGAACAAAAACACGTAAACCAGTAACAAAAAACCCCCTTTAAATCAGCAACAACAACAAAAAGAACAAAAACCAGTAATGAAAAAATAACTCACGTTTTCGCGGGAATTCTTGCGATGAAGGTACTGTTCCTTAAGCGGTTTTCTTGATTTAGCAGCAGAAACAGATCCTGCATCCATGAGCAAAAATCAAAGAAACAAAACCCAATAAAGATTTATATATAACAATAAAGAAAGATACAAAATTTAATCAAATCCTGCAAAAAAAAGATTAGTTTCACAAGCAGATAACAGAAATCAATGAAACAAAAGACGATTCGAAGAGCGTGAAGATGAGATCGAGATCAGCAGATGATTAAGAGAGAGATTGTGTGATTGAATTGAGAGAATTGGGTTTATGGGTTTGTATTTATTTGTGTGTGAATATTAGGGTTTGTGAAATTTGGGGATTTTTGTGATGGCGGTGAATAAGTTCAAAAAAAAAAAAATTGGCGGTGAATGGTTTAACGGATAGTTATTGTTTTTGAATGTAGCCGTTGGAAATTTTTTATTACGGATATGCCCTTGGTTGGCGGTGAATGGCTTAATTATTTTAAGTTTTATTCTTTTAAGTCAACTACCGAACTTCCTTTTACACCATTAGTGTAAAGTGTAAACCTTTTAAATTTAACAATTGTTTAACTAAAGCATCTAATTAATTTAGTCAACCTTTTTATCTATGATTAAAAAAAGACTATGATCATTACGATCAAAGGTGATCACGGTTTGAGTTGATTTAGACAATGAAAAAACAAATAACCAGCTCATGGGGCAAATATCATGTTTACTAACCTGAATTCCATCTAAAAGCGACTAGTACACTAAGCAAAATTATCGGATATAGTGGATTAGGGTGATAATTGGGAACTTAGGATACCTGTCAAGTAAGGACAATATTTAACTTTTTCGCTACCTGAATCAACACGACTCATGATACATTTGAAGGAATTATGTGCAGATACAATGCATGTGTAATTATATATTTAATTATATATATGAGAAATCACATCCAGTAATTAAGACACTAAAGGATCACGCCGGTGCATCACAAATAAAAAAAAAAATATTTGTTGGAGTTAATAAATATTAAAGGGTTGATATAATTAAAATAACGAAGTTAATATAATTAATAATTAAAAATGTAAACACAAAAAGGAGATAAAAGGAAAAACCACTAACACAAAGGGTTTGTGGTAGTAGGATCGGCCGAACTCCCCTGAGGGGAAGAGTTTGACTTCTTGTCAAGCTTGTTTACATGGTGGGCAAGTAAAAGGCTTCTAGAATATTCTTTTCTATCCTATCAATACAAAGAAGGCTTTATTCGTGTTCGTCCGGTTCGTTTACAACTCTAGTTTTAAACTTATTTTTTTCTCATGTTCATGCTAAAATAAACACTTACAGTATAATAACAAGGTTTGGGATCAAGTAAAAATGATCTTAAAATATTATCTAAGTAAGAAGCTAAAGGTCATTTTTAGAGAAAAACAAATATGTCACGATTTTTTTTTTCCTATTATTATTATTTTTTTTTTTTGTTTGTGAAAGCTAAAGATACGCAACATAGTTTTTAAAAACAGACGATGTACGCAATGAACTTTGAAAATTATCATGTACGCAAAATACTTTCAAATTTGGAACGATGTACGTAATATGACCGGGAACAAGTAGGTTATCAGATCACAAAGTTTGAAAATTGGCAGAAATGGTCCCTGTGGCTTGCGTTGACTTTCACCGGTCATCCCTTAACTTTTTTTTTTAGTTAAAAAAGTTACAGTAATGGTCCTTATGGTTATTGACTTTCAGATTTAGTCCGTTTTTATACTTTTTCACCCGTACTCTTACGTTTTTATCCGTTTATGTCTGTTTTTTATGTTTTTATCGGTTTTCATCCGTTTTTGTCCGTTTTTCTTACCTTTTTTTAGATTTTTGTCCGTTTTTATCCATTTTTCTTACGTTTTGTCTGTTTTTATTCGTTTTTGCCCGTTTTCATTCGTTTTTATCCTTTTTTATACATTTTTGTCCGTTTTTCTTGCAATTTTGTCTGTTTTTCTTACGTTTTTGTTTGTTTTTGTACTATTTCAACATATTAAAAATCTTGAAAATTTTGAAAATTTTTTTCAGAAAGAAAAAAATTTTAAACTAGAATTTTTTTGCAAATTTGAAAAATAAAAATTTCCAAAAAAATTTTGGAAAAAAAAATGGAAAAAAAAAGTTTCCGAAAAAAAAATTGAAAAAAATTTTTTTTTCGTCAATAAATTTTTTTCAAAAAAAAGAAATTGAAATTTTTTTTTTCTAAATTGTTTTTTTCGAAAATCTTTTAGCAAAATTTTTTTTTTCGAAATTTGGACATATTGAAAAAAAATTTGAAGAAAAAATTATTTTCGAAATTTTGTTTCAATTTTTATTTTCAATATGTCCAAATTTCAATATAATATTATTTTTTTAAAAAGAATTTCGAAAAAAACAATTTAGAAAAAAAAAATTCCAATTTCTTTTTTTTTTGAAAAAAAAAAGTATTTACCAAAAAAAAAATTGGAATTTTTTTTTTCAAATTTTTTTCCGAAAATTTTTTTTTCCAATTTTTTTTTTCGAAATTTTTTTTCAAATTTTTTTTTCCAGTATGTCCAAATTTTGAAAATTTTATTTTTGTAAAAAGATTTTCGAATAAAACAATTTAGAAAAAAAAAATTACAATTTCTTTTTTTTTTTTTGAAAAAATATTATTTACGAAAAATTGTTTTTGGAATTTTTCAAATATTTTTCCGGAAACTTTTTTTTTCATTTTTTTTTACAATGTGTTTTTGGAAATTTTTATTTTTCAAATTTGCGAAAAAATTCCATTTTTTTTTTGAAATTTTGTTTTCAAATTTCTTTTATTTTTGAAAAAAAAATTCAATATGTTGAAATAGTACAAAAACAAATAAAAACGTAATAAAACAGACAAAATGTAAAAAAACGGACAAAAATGTAAAAAAAAAGACAAAAACGAATGAAAACGGGCAAAAACGAATAAAATTAGACAAACGGTAAGAAAAATGGATAAAAACGGACAAAAATCTGAAAAAGGTTAAGAAAAACGGATGAAAACCGATAAAACGTAAGAGAAACGGACAAAACGTAAGACAAAAGGACAAAAACGGATAAAAACGTAAGAGAACAGGTGAAAAAGTATAAAAACGTACTAAATATGAAAGTCAATAACCATAAGGACCATTACTGTCACTTTTTTAACTGAAAAAAAAGTTAAGGGATGACCAGTGAAAGTCAATGAAAGCCACAGGGACCATTTCTGCCAATTTTCAAACTTTGTGACCTGGTAACCTACTATTTCCCGGTCATATTATGTACATCGTTCCAAATTTGAAAGTATTTTGCGTACAATGGTAATTTTCAAAGTTCATTGCGTACATCGTCTATTTTGAAAAACTATGTTGCGTATCTTTAGCTTTCACCCTTATTTGTTCTGAATAAATTTTTACTCGTGATCGCACCATTTTTTTTTTTTATAGTAATGCACTTTCTTATATTGTAATGTACACATCACCTAACATTAATGCATCTATTTTAATTTGTACTATATATTACACCGAAAAATGTTATAATAAAACAATGTATCATAGTAATAATTAAATCAATGCGTCTAACAAAACATTAGCATACTAGCATTTGATTGTGTATGCAATGGAGGAGTAGAACAAACCTGCACTTAATGATATGGAAACCGCCAATATACTGAATGCAATGCCTACACTTATTCTTGCAAACAACATCAAAATCGACATTGTTTCAATCCATCCATAGTCTCTTCGCATGTAAAACCATCGTGCCATGCAACCTTACACTTATAAAAAAAACAGTTTCACGCAAAAAGGACACACACATCTTTTCGCATCACCATCACAAACTCGTTCATAATTAATTCGAAACAATTAATCATTGTTAGGACAGTAAACCCTATCAAACCCTAACATCGTTGATTCACATAATGCATCACACCATTTCTTGAACATTGTGTACATGTGAAATTTTGGTGCGGCATGACAAGGGTTCAAGAGAGTGATTGCAAAAGTTATAAGGGCATTTGATGTCTGATATGCTATCTTCGAGCTTGGCTTGGACGTATATGATCATATAAGCTGTGTAAAACGAGTGATGAACGCACCGGTTGCTATTAATGATTTTTTTGTTGGGTGAATATGTATGTTTGTTGATTCAGAACACTCGTTGGCTTGGACGTACGCATATTAATATCCAACCCGTGTAAAACTTCGATCTTGGCATGAAAGTTATTTTGATGATTTGTTTGTTGATTTGAATATGTAGAGTGGTTTAAGCATGAGCATGTTCGGTCTTCGGTGGCCTAAGTTTAATTCGATGAGTAAATAATTTTGAATGTGTATCACATTAATCGTATGAGATAGCACTCTAGTACAAATACTCCGTAGTATCTTTTGTAACATAGAATTAAGGTTTCTAAAAGCTTTTACTTTACATACATGTGTTGAACATTTTATGGTTTGATGAGTAGTGCATTAAATGATTGTACTTTTGATAAGAGATGTATACAAGATGACTTTAGCTTTTGTTATTGGCTTGCAAGTTAATTATTGTTAAATAATGACAAACAAGTAACTAGAAATGAATTTACTCCAGACTTCACTCAAATATAAGGATCATAAGTTAACTTTGAATTTGACCAGAAGTTTTATCCTAAAAATAGTTTTATTTTTCGTATGCATTTCAATGTAAAATAAGCTATTATATCGTCTTGGTTGACAAGAGCACCGTGTGTAATTTGTCGGCAGGTTTCGCTAATTTCATTGGTAAGTTCTTGATGTTATGGTAAAACTAAAGACGAAATAGCTGGACTTGTTATGAGCAATCTCGGGGAGATTATTGTCATTTTGTTTAACTTAGTTTGGAAAAAATATTGTATACTTCAACATTTGATAAATCCTTGCTTTACATATCTTGTGTTTTCTATAAGATATAACTAGACTAGTAATGTGCATAACAACGAAAATTTCTATCGGCAGACAATTGACGATCACTACTACAAAAAATGGCATAGAGCCCGGTTGAAAAGAACCAAAAAACCCGGTTTTGCATACAGGCTCAAAAAGAAGGGGACTCTATGTGAAAATCAAATAGAGTCTGTTTTTATAAACGGGCTCTATATGATTTTATCTTTTTGGAAAAAACAGAAAAGAGCCCTCTTTTCTATAAAAAAAAACATGGCTCTATCTTAAAAAGAGCTGTTGTGTCAAACTTTGAGAAGGAAAAAAGAGCTAAATCCGCGACTTTTTTTCCTTTAAATATTGCTGTCGTGCAGCATCACAGTAGCCAAAATGCAAATAATGTAGCAACTTAAAAATGGCAAATACAATAGCCATTAAGGAGGAAAATCACAAAACAAGTTCCATTCACTTTTTTCCTAAAGTGCAGCATCACGGTAGCCATTCCAAAGAACAAATATAGTAGCAACTTACAATAACCATGCATCATGAAGGAAAATCACAAATATAGTTGCAACTTAAAAATGGCAAATACAAGACAAGTAGCAACTTAAAAAATTCCAAAGCACAAGTTTCATAACTTGCATTATAATTAGATGATTAAAGTAGCCATTCCATGAGTCTTTTTAGGTTATTGTTAATCAAAGATACCTTAACAAAAAAGATCCATGATTAAATATAATACAAAACCAACAAAAAAGATTCATGATTGAACATGTGACAACTGGCAATTTAAGGAGTCTATTTTAGGTAACCGCATTACGTTAAACTAAACCGAGCTTTTGCCTTTATCACTATTTTTATAAACCATGACTTGATTTATATCGTCTATTGGTTTTTATGATTTATTTCATTATTAAATGAGTTGTCGTATGAGTTTTAACACTATTTGGTAAGCACTATTCGATTCGGCACTAGAAAAGCCTAAAACGAGAATTATTGTAACTTTTAGACCGTAACTCGAAAATTGACAAATAAATAGTCAAAACGAGTGGAAAAACGTAAATAATGATGTTAGAAAGTCGAATGAACGTTGTGGGACACTCGTGGGACAATATATGAACTCGGGAACGGGTAAACGGGATAGTTTACGAAAAATGGCGACCACGGCCCCTCCTTTTTCCCTTAGGCCGGCCACCCTCCCTCCCCATTTCATTTTTATTTTAGTCCCTATCTCCTAGTATATATACCCACCCACTACCTTATTCACTACTTTCATTTCTCTCACTAAAAACACACACATACTCACTTTCTCTCTCTAACTCTCTCTCTCTCTCTTCAAAATAATTAAAACCCTAACCCTAGAACCACAATAGCCGCCGGCCACTATTCCGGCCACCACGGCCAACCACCGGCGCGTCACCATACACCTCTACCACCATATCGAAGATCTTTTCATCCTCTTTCCATCCATATATAATACTCATACTAAAACCTTCATTAACACCTTCAAATTTAAAGATTAAGATTCGTACTTTTAGGGTTTTCATCTAATATTGCAATTGGTGCTTGAATAAGGTAAATGGAACAAGATTAGAGCTTGTTTGGGCAATTATAAGCCACGAATTGCAATCTAGGGTTTCGACCCTATGATGAAATTTGGGGCTGTAACACCCCTAAAAATGGTTTGCAGCGGAAGGAAAAGTTTTTGGGATGCTACTCAATTGGATCATAACACAAAGTGAAAAATAAAGATTTTTCTTAAAAGATTTCATTTATTGAAGTAAAATAGAGTTTACAAAGGTTGATTTGTTGCGGAAAAATGGCCCATTAATAAAATGTGGTCCCAATTCGTATATCAGAGTCATCTATGACCATGTCATGCCAATGCCCAAGCGCCTCCAAAGTTAGCTATCGCCTTTTCATCTTGAAAATACATGCTAAAAAGTCAACACAATGGTTGAGTGAATTCATAGGTTTAGTAATAAAGCAGTTGATCACAAGATTTTCAAGTTTAAAAGAAGCCATGGGCTACGTTGTTATACGCCCATAAAAGAAAGTTGATATTATTGCACTAAGCTCATGACACCAATACTAACTGCATACACCTAATTACTGGTGTAAGTAAATAAAATTGCCCCTCTGAGATGTAATAGCCAATTACATATAGATACTAAATATAGTGCGCCCCGGTTATTTCCGATAACCGAGTCGGGGTCGTCAGTTCCCATAGTACTATCCACAATATTTGCGTTCACTCGCAAGTGATTAATGGTTCATGATGTAGGGGACTTTTGGTAAACAACTTAGGCAGAGTCATAATATCAAGAGAACAGCAAACAGTTTTCAAGCAATTGTGATCATAAAAGCAGTAGTAGCATGTATTCTCCCCCAATGAGTTTATAAAACAGTTAAAAGAGTAAAAATGGGGCTATGAACTCACCTTAGTGATACGATAGGAAATGCACAACAATGGCAAGTACGATATGACAGCGGCTTCAACACGAAACCTAGATATAATATGGCATGTCTCAGAATAATGATATACGTTTGGTTTACGACCGAAAGGATAGAGTATTGAATATAAAATTTAATAGAGCATTGTTAGTGTTAATTTATAAATATGACGAGGTTACCGACAGTTTAATTTATTTACTTTAAGACAAGTTGATATTTTATAGCATTTTCATATATTTATTTTCTTATATATATAAGTTTAATTAGATATCGATGTCATAATTCTCGTTATGAATAATAGGTCGTCAAAATACTCGTTTTTATAAAGTCGTGATGAGTTTATAAGTTTCCTAAACATTTTCTCAAATTTACACTTTTTACCTTCAAGTTTCAAAATGTACAAGTTTGGCCCCTCGACTTTGGAATAATGTCACTTTGTACCCAAAATTATTTCGTTCTCAAAATTTCCAGAATTTTCAATTTCAGTCCTTCTATAAAACTGCTTTTGCAAAAGTATTCCAAAAGTCAAATTTGCACTTTTAGTCCCCAATGTTTCCAAGTTTACACTTTTACACAAAACTTATATTTACTCTTTTAAATTAATTTTCCATATTTACAAGATCCATCCTAGACTTTTACATGCATACGTTTTACGTACAAAACAACCCTTTAACTTTCCATAACTTATATATTTATCCCGAATACTATAACAATTGTGAATTAAGTCCAAAAATATAGTTTCATCTAGACAGCTTATTTATCTTTTACAAAAGTTTAGTACTAGCTTATTACAAGCTTATTTTTCTTATGAATGGGCCGGGTAACGATCTTTAGTTTCAAGATGCAGTCGCGATATATGGTTTCAACAAAAGAAAGTAACGAGAGTGTTAGTTTTAAACAAAACGTGCAATGAAGTTTATAATCTAATACGAGTCACATGTTAAGAGTTTAATATATAAATGTTTCTTCATGGCTTATTAAATGTCTTAGCGAGATGTTAACGAGTGATATTAAATGTTAACGAGAAAGAATGAAATGAAGTGAATAGAAGAGAAGCTTACGACACCCGAAGGGTGGTGACGTGACTCAAAATGACTCCTCGTTTCCTTATACTCAAGCTAAGCAATTAGGAACTTTTGCGACTTGTTTCGTTCTTGACCATATCTCCATGGTACACTTTTATGTTTGAGAAAGTGAGATGAGTTGAGTTTGTGAGTAAGTCTTGGTTCAAAGATGTGAAAATGATGTTGAGAGGTGGGTTTGTTTAAATACATCAAGGAAGGTATGGTCTTATCACTTGTTTATTATAAAGTAGCATGGGTCTTTACAAGCAATTGCTATTAAATATCAAAGTTGGTGATGTGTTTTGTTGGGTTGAAGTCAGACGCATGCTACCTTTCAAAAAAAAAAAAAAAAAGTCAGACCCATGCCACCAAGGAAAAGAAATAAGCTAGATGGGATTTTGAGTTTGCATGCTTTGTCGTGGGATAGGGATTCTAGTTCTTTTTATTAATCCACAAAGTATGGTTTAAATTAGTTAAATATTAAGTAGAAGCTACCCAAAGAAGTGTAGGGTGGCGTTGGATTTCTCGGACAACCGAAAGACAATGGAATAAAATATAGTCAAGTCACTTTTTGTACACTTTGGTCTTAATATTTGTATACATGTTAAAGATATGGTCAAAGATTCCTCTAGCTCTACTATTAATTAGGGGATCATGCATGGGCAAAAGTATTTGTTTAATCTATTCTAAGTTCTAAAAAAATTAAAGGTGTGTCGTTGATTTGCTTCAGCCAAAAGAAAGGATGGCCAAAAGAGTTGTCATGTCTTGTCTCTCACTTTCAATTATTACACATTGGATCAATCTTGTGTTTATCAAAATCCAAGTCAAAAGATATGTTTATAAGTATGACATTAATAAATAAAATAAGCACTAGTGAAGCTCTTTAGTAGACAATAGGGTGGCTAGTTGTCAAAATACTAGATAAGTGTATATTATTTTGTATATATTATGTGAGTGTATTGGGTAGTAAAAATTAGGTATTGAGTATTAGTTTTGTAGTCGAAGTTAAATATGTAAAATTACGTGTTGTTTAAAAAAATAATTATCAGAGGTATAAGAAATAAATTTTTGTATGTTTGTAATAGTTTTAAGGGATGTAAGGATGTGTTAAAATATCGTTGAGAGTGTCGGATACGTTCAGTGTTCATTTAAATTGTGAAAATCTTTTATTAAATTAATAATCGTGAGTAACTAAAATGCAAATGCCTAGCAATTAAATTATGAAATCAAGTAGTGGCAATATATTTTAATGTCATAGACTAAATACAGTCTAAATCATAGTGCACAAAAGGGTGTTTCTTGTTTTACGTCATTTAATTAAATAGTATTACATAAAGGTAAATGTGTAAACTTCCAAAATTAATAAATTTTGTGCCTGGGGTTGAGTAAGGACTTGAAAATTTACGGGTGGTTACAGTACCTACCCCTTATGGTAACCTCGTCCTCGAGGTTAAATTTGTGTTACTTGTTTAAGTGATAAAATAAAGGTTTAAAGTTTAGTAGCTCGTTTGAAAACGTAATTTTGATAAATTTATCTAAATACTTGTTTATTTAAATAACATATAAATTTTTCAAGAATTGTTATCTCCTTGAGATAGATAATTTTTGTAAGATGTTTGTGACTTCGAGAGGTTTTAATAAAACAAGTTTTTACACCTTATGTAACTGAGACAACTTTTCAAAAGTCGACGTTTGACACTTCCTCGCATAAGAACATTTGATAAAGTTTGACCAGAAATTTTCATTTCGTAAGAATAAGAAATTTTAGGAAAGTGTTACCACGAGTTTTTATTGTTGTTACCAATGTGATTTAAGAAAAATCCTCGATGGTGAAAACGTTAACAAAATTGTAGTTGCGTATGCATAACCTCATAAGTTTTGAATGTTTAAAAATTTACCGAGTATTTAAATTTTTAGAAGAGAGCTTTGGCGTATGTAAAGAAACTTGTTGAATCTCAGCTTTTGTGATGAAAAGTTGTCAAACAAAGTTTTAAGCGACAACATGAAATCGGTTCCAAGTTGGAGATTTTTTTTTTTTTTTTTTTACTCCGAAAATTTGGTTTATTTCAAAAGAAAATATCAGTTATCTTTTAAAGTTTTTCAAGAGGAGTAAATAGTTTGTAAGGAAATTGCAGTAAAGTTCATGAAATGGTTTGTAAAACCACTTTATTGAGTAGGGAGAAATATTTTTATCATTTACAGTTTAATAATAAATCGTAGTTTGTGGTTCGATATTAAAGCAACAACTTGGTAAGGTGATTTTTAAAACAACTTATAAAGTAATAGAAAACGATTTGTCAATGGTAGTGTAATATTTTGGTAAGACACAATTTTGGTAAGTTAGAAATTGTCGTTTGATTTTCTGCGTCTCATCTATTTCTCCACCATTATTCTGATAAGTATATATTTATCTATTATAAGTATTTGACTATTGATTTAATTTCTGAATAAGTTTGAGTTTAATTATTCCGATAAGCATTCGTTTGTTCCGAGATAAGATTAACGTTCGTTATATTCCTAGAAATTCTGAAATCCGATTCGTCTTCTGCTCTGTTCCGTCTTGTCCAATTTCGAGGACGAAATTTTCTTTTAGAGGGGAAGAATTGTAATACCTGGAATTTCTAAAGTTCACAAAAGACTAAAATACCCCTACAATCAAAAGTATGAATAATTAATTCAAAAGAATACCAAGTAAGCTATATAAATTCAGAGAATTTTAAGAAATATTCCACATGATTTAAATAAATATTAAACACTTTGTAAAGGTAATTTTTATAGTTTATGATTTTATAAAAATTAGTTTTGTATTTTACATATTAGCCGAAAATGTTTAAAATAGTTTATAAAAGAAATTAATTAGTAAAAGCCCAATATAAATTTATATTAGTAAGAGACCATTTAATTTAAGTCCAATGCATTATAAAGCCCACAAGAAAAATAATAGCTCAAGTATATATACATATATTCGGTTCCCATAATCCCTAAATATCGATTAAACACTAACCGACCTAAAAAACCCCTCACAAATCGAATTCCAGTTTCCAGAGCTTGAGACCATTTTTATTGGACAAGATTCAAGGTATAGAAGGTGGGAAAAATAGTGTTTGGGTTCCAAAGCTGCTGTTTTAGTCGTGGTGAGTTTTTGAGTGGATTAGGGTTTCGGCGAGAAGGGTTTTTGTGTTTCTTTTGTTCTAACAATCCAAGATCATCAAGGGTATGTTTCTAATGTCGAATTCAGTCTTATAAGTCATATATAACCCATGAAAATTGGCCATGCATGTTTGTTATGTCGTACGAAATTATTTGAAATCAAAACCCTAAAAAAAAACGTATATAATTAACGAATGAGCTTATAATATTTTTAGAGATCATGAATCTATTTTTCCAGAAGCTATTACATGTTATAAGACCTAAATAAAATGCATAATCATGAATTCGAAGCTTGTGTGAATTGTCTTGGGTTTTCTTGATTCGAAACACATAAAAAGGAAAGGTTTTTAAAAGGGGCGATTAGGATTTTTCATGAACTAGGGTTTCCTTGTAATCATTGAAGGTAATTAATGAAGTAGTAATGATGGGCTAATGATTGGTGTAACCTAGGTTTAGGGCTTGTACTTAAATTGTACATTATTCGGTTCTAAATAAAAGGTTTGGGTTGGTTTTGTAAATATTGAAACTTAAAGGTTATTTTTGTAAAACAGTAAAAGACATGTACTAAACGTATAAAATAAGTGTGGGGGTTAAACGTGTAATTTTGGATATTTAGAGGGCCATTTAAATGGTATTTAACTTAAAGGGGTATGTTTAGTAAATTCTAAAACCTTTGGACTAAAAGTGTAAAATCTGATAATAGAAGGTTAGATCGTATAATTAAAGATGTTAAAGGTGCAACATGTAATTCTGAATAATTATGGGTCGACACGTAAGGACATGCGTGAGTTAGAGTTAATTTCCGTTTGAGTTTTCGTACGTTCTAGGTCAAGGTGGAAATCATTAAAGGAAGTAACATGTTAATTGAATGCGTAATAAATGATGTTAAAAGTATGGAAACCCTAGAACCTAAATAGGGAATGATTAGGGTTAAAAGCTAAGTGTGTAATTTCGTTATTTCATGTAAGTTAAAGATTATGTAAACTATTTTGAAGAGAGTCTTAAAATCCGTCTTTGACATTTGTAAACCCTATGCTATGAATAAGGATCATATAAGCTCTTAAATAAGATAATTATCATATTAAGCCCTTAAGTTTACCGTTTGTCATTTGCAACCCATAAGTTAAATTAATTAATAATTAAGACTCTAAAACATTGTAAATCCGTCCGTCACTAAAAATGAGAATAATCTGACAACTCTAAAAGTATTAATGAGATTAATCCGTTATTCTAATAAGTATTAAATAATCATAATCCGTGTAGATTCGTTGAAGGAGACGCGACGTTACATCTTCGTATTCGTTCATTCGTTTGCTTTCTTTTCATTTGCTTTAAGGTACGGATATTCTGTCTTACTTAAAGACATTTGTGTTATCGTACAGATATTCTGACCTTTTCAGTAAAGGTTCCTTATGATGTTCTTTTCGTTCGTTTTTCCATTTCACTTATTAGGATTCCCGATGCCATTGCTATGAACCCTTTTCTGAATGTTTGATCTGTTATTTATCTGAGCTTGTGTTCTAGTGAACTATACAATATCTGATGTGAACTTATGTTAGGAAGACTTTGATATATATATTTGTTGAATCCTGCTATATTGGATTATGAACTTATGATTATGAACCTCTGGTTATGGACTTCTGTTTATGAATATATGATGTGCCACTATGATATGAACTTATGATTTCTGACTATCTGGATATGAACCTTATGATATGAACTATATGATATGATTCTGTGACCTTGTGTGTGACTATGATCTGTGCCATATCTGAAATCTGTTTGACTTAAGTTGGTTGACTATAACCAAATATTTAACTAGTCATGGGGGTTCCATGTCCGTATCAGTGATGCACCTCTGATATGACTCTAGGGCAGTAGAGTGATGTTCTGCCACGTCTCTGGATGGTGAAGCATATTTTTGAATATGTAGGAAGGGGCGTATGGATGCATCCTAGATCTGATCTGTTATCTGATATGTTATCTGGTGAATGATGTCGTGTGCAATACGCGTCTTCACAAAATCTGGGAGCTAGCTACTCCATATATTTTCTGATGTTACCTTTTGAGGAAGAAAGATATTTCTGATATGATATGTTAGTAAATGTGCTTATGGCGTATTTGTTTAAGTGATTATTAATTGCCATGCTAGGATAAGATTGTTACCTGATTCGTATATCTGATATTATGATTTGTTATCGTTACGTGAATGTGTTGATCTGCGAGATGAATGTGCTAGTGTATAATTGAGTGTTATGAAGGTTAATTATCTGTCTGCATATGTGACCTGCCATGTTTATACTTTGCTAAGGTTAGGATTTGATATGAGAACTGGTTTAACTATTTTGTCTGCCATTGACCTGTTTGCTATTTCCGCTGCTATATATATATATATTGTATTAAGTGTATTAGATGTTGATTTATTTGATTGTATGAATGCCATGTTATTTATTAGAAACTGTTTCTGTTAGTTTTGAGACTTTCCGTTTGGCTTATACGAAATCTGTTATTCTTGATATGTAATGTGTTTGGTCGTTTTGGATGTGTTCGTGTTTGTGTCATTAATGTGCTATATGATGTCTGAACAGTTACGTAGTTGTTTGGATTTCTGTATATTTGTGTTTCCGCAGAATCCTGAAAGATCCTTTGTCATAATTTCATTTTATTTTCGTTATTCGTATATTTGTTCTGTTTAGCTTTTGTTTCCGTTATATCCGTTCACTGGGCTTTGTAAGCTCAGCCGCACTTTTCTTTTCATGCGGCAGGTATTTAGCATTCAAGATGAGCTTATGGGATAGCTGATCTGGGTTTGAGAGTAGAGACGAGAGCAAGACTTTACCATAGAGATCTTAGATTTATTTCGAAGTTTTAGCTATTTATGTTTTCTTTTTGAATATTTTGTAAAGGCTTCCGCTGTTGTATAGTAATTAAAGTTCTGATATGAAACCGTATTGTGATATCTTTACCCTTGTCGGGTCGGGGTGTTACAATTTATGGTATCAGAGCCCAGGTTTTAGGACCCTTAGAGCTTAGGCTATGACCAGTGAGAAGTGGGTAGATTTAGGATTTTCCCTTCTGCGTACTTCTTTTCGTACACTATAGTACTTCGACTTTGCTAATAGTTGGAATTTCTTTTAGATGGTTATTCCCCGTCGCGCTAGTTCATCTGATAGGAGTAATCGAGGACCGGCTAGGCAACATAAGGAGAAGATGAAGTGGGCCGTTATCATTGCTAAGGGCTGCACGAGGTATGGTAAAGTGAAGCGGACTAATAAGAGGATAAAAGTTCCGGCCTATATGTGGCCATGCACCATCGAGGAGAAGCTGACTTTGAGGACCATTGACGGAGAGGTGGTGGAAGAATATGAAACCAAGGTTGTTGACAACGAAGGTTTCACTACTAGATATCCTGGTAGGTGTCCCAAGTTCGTTGAGGATGAAGGAGTAGGACGAGCTGAGAGTCGCGATCTGTATGCCTTTGTGGATCGTGTGCCGGAGGAGGAAGAGAGGAAGCGTAAAAGTGGCTTTGCTAATCGCTTACTACCACAGCCTGAAGGAAACAAGAACGGATGGATAAGCGAGGAGGAGGAGGAAGAAGAGGAACCCAAGGAAGAGTACGAGGTGGAGTCGGAATCGGAGGCTACGGCCACTAGTAGGTTCAATCCGACACGAGAATAGGAGTTTCGTTTCTGATGTGTTACTCTCTTTATGAGAATTTTCTGACGTTTGATTTTGAGCTAGGCCCTTTTGTTTTCATTTTGACGTTTGAATCTGGGATTTTAAGGTTTTGTTTTGGAAGTTCATCTGTAGACGATTCTGCAAATTTTGTTTGATTCATGGAAATAAAACAAAATTTTGAAAGTATAGTTCCTGTCTGTTGTTGCTTCTACTAGATTCGTTAAGTTTTCGTTAGTCCTCATAAGTTTCGTCTGCTATTTATTCTCTTAGTGTTGTTGTTTAATTACCGCGTGAATGAAGTATGGCCATCATGATGGTATACTCATGTGTATCTGGTTTGTTATTATATGTTACTTGCTATCTGTGTGTTATCTGTATGTGGTATGTTTTGTTATGATATTAGTTATGTGTTTTGTCATGACCCGAGACCGAATATAATGACAATAAGAACTTGTTATGTGATGCAAGTATTATGACGTCTGATCAACGTAATAATACCGAGATCATATAATCTGAACTTATTGAAGGTATACGAAGTCTGGGAAATGCCTGTGGTTGATGTGTGATAGGACTTTGACTTGTATCTGTTATTTGGTGCTTCTTATGTTCGTTTGAATTCCGTATCTATTTGTGAGATTTTCGTCGATATCTGTTTCGTATAAGTTTTGTACGTTTGGAATTCGAAGTTGTTATGATTTGTGCGAACCTATAAATTGTTATGATCACCTTAACCTAATATGTCTCCCCATATTTCTGCGACTATTGAGGCCGATAGGATTTATTTCGCCTATGCATATGATGTCCTCATCATTAGATATCTGAATAAGTTAGAAATTGTCGTTTGATTTTCTGCGTCTCATCTATTTCTCCACCATTATTCTGATAAGTATATATTTATCTATTATAAGTATTTGACTATTGATTTAATTTCTGAATAAGTTTGAGTTTAATTATTCCGATAAGCATTCGTTTGTTCCGAGATAAGATTAACGTTCGTTATATTCCTAGAAATTCTGAAATCCGATTCGTCTTCTGCTCTGTTCCGTCTTGTCCAATTTCGAGGACGAAATTTTCTTTTAGAGGGGAAGAATTGTAATACCTGGAATTTCTAAAGTTCACAAAAGACTAAAATACCCCTACAATCAAAAGTATGAATAATTAATTCAAACGAATACCAAGTAAGCTATATAAATTCAGAGAATTTTAAGAAATATTCCACATGATTTAAATAAATATTAAACACTTTGTAAAGGTAATTTTTATAGTTTATGATTTTATAAAAATTAGTTATGTATTTTACATATTAGCCGAAAATGTTTAAAATAGTTTATAAAAGAAATTAATTAGTAAAAGCCCAATATAAATTTATATTAGTAAGAGACCATTTAATTTAAGTCCAATGCATTATAAAGCCCACAAGAAAAATAATAGCTCAAGTATATATACATATATTCGGTTCCCATAATCCCTAAATATCGATTAAACACTAACCGACCTAAAAAACCCCTCACAAATCGAATTCCAGTTTCCAGAGCTTGAGACCATTTTTCTTGGACAAGATTCAAGGTATAGAAGGTGGGAAAAATAGTGTTTGGGTTCCAAAGCTGCTGTTTTAGTCGTGGTGAGTTTTTGAGTGGATTAGGGTTTCGGCGAGAAGGGTTTTTGTGTTTCTTTTGTTCTAACAATCCAAGATCATCAAGGGTATGTTTCTAATGTCGAATTCAGTCTTATAAGTCATATATAACCCATGAAAATTGGCCATGCATGTTTGTTATGTCGTACGAAATTATTTGAAATCAAAACCCTAAAAAAAAACGTATATAATTAACGAATGAGCTTATAATATTTTTAGAGATCATGAATCTATTTTTCCAGAAGCTATTACATGTTATAAGACCTAAATAAAATGCATAATCATGAATTCGAAGCTTGTGTGAATTGTCTTGGGTTTTCTTGATTCGAAACACATAAAAAGGAAAGGTTTTTAAAAGGGGCGATTAGGATTTTTCATGAACTAGGGTTTCCTTGTAATCATTGAAGGTAATTAATGAAGTAGTAATGATGGGCTAATGATTGGTGTAACCTAGGTTTAGGGCTTGTACTTAAATTGTACATTATTCGGTTCTAAATAAAAGGTTTGGGTTGGTTTTGTAAATATTGAAACTTAAAGGTTATTTTTGTAAAACAGTAAAAGACATGTACTAAACGTATAAAATAAGTGTGGGGGTTAAACGTGTAATTTTGGATATTTAGAGGGCCATTTAAATGGTATTTAACTTAAAGGGGTATGTTTTGTAAATTCTAAAACCTTTGGACTAAAAGTGTAAAATCTGATAATAGAAGGTTAGATCGTATAATTAAAGATGTTAAAGGTGCAACATGTAATTCTGAATAATTATGGGTCGACACGTAAGGACATGCGTGAGTTAGAGTTAATTTCCGTTTGAGTTTTCGTACGTTCTAGGTCAAGGTGGAAATCATTAAAGGAAGTAACATGTTAATTGAATGCGTAATAAATGATGTTAAAAGTATGGAAACCCTAGAACCTAAATAGGGAATGATTAGGGTTAAAAGCTAAGTGTGTAATTTCGTTATTTCATGTAAGTTAAAGATTATGTAAACTATTTTGAAGAGAGTCTTAAAATCCGTCTTTGACATTTGTAAACCCTATGCTATGAATAAGGATCATATAAGCTCTTAAATAAGATAATTATCATATTAAGCCCTTAAGTTTACCGTTTGTCATTTGCAACCCATAAGTTAAATTAATTAATAATTAAGACTCTAAAACATTGTAAATCCGTCCGTCACTAAAAATGAGAATAATCTGACAACTCTAAAAGTATTAATGAGATTAATCCGTTATTCTAATAAGTATTAAATAATCATAATCCGTGTAGATTCGTTGAAGGAGACGCGACGTTACATCTTCGTATTCGTTCATTCGTTTGCTTTCTTTTCATTTGCTTTAAGGTACGGATATTCTGTCTTACTTAAAGACATTTGTGTTATCGTACAGATATTCTGACCTTTTCAGTAAAGGTTCCTTATGATGTTCTTTTCGTTCGTTTTTCTATTTCACTTATTAGGATTCCCGATGCCATTGCTATGAACCCTTTTCTGAATGTTTGATCTGTTATTTATCTGAGCTTGTGTTCTAGTGAACTATACAATATCTGATGTGAACTTATGTTAGGAAGACTTTGATATATATATTTGTTGAATCCTGCTATATTGGATTATGAACTTATGATTATGAACCTCTGGTTATGGACTTCTGTTTATGAATATATGATGTGCCACTATGATATGAACTTATGATTTCTGACTATCTGGATATGAACCTTATGATATGAACTATATGATATGATTCTGTGACCTTGTGTGTGACTATGATCTGTGCCATATCTGAAATCTGTTTGACTTAAGTTGGTTGACTATAACCAAATATTTAACTAGTCATGGGGGTTCCATGTCCGTATCAGTGATGCACCTCTGATATGACTCTAGGGCAGTAGAGTGATGTTCTGCCACGTCTCTGGATGGTGAAGCATATTTTTGAATATGTAGGAAGGGGCGTATGGATGCATCCTAGATCTGATCTGTTATCTGATATGTTATCTGGTGAATGATGTCGTGTGCAATACGCGTCTTCACAAAATCTGGGAGCTAGCTACTCCATATATTTTCTGATGTTACCTTTTGAGGAAGAAAGATATTTCTGATATGATATGTTAGTAAATGTGCTTATGGCGTATTTGTTTAAGTGATTATTAATTGCCATGCTAGGATAAGATTGTTACCTGATTCGTATATCTGATATTATGATTTGTTATCGTTACGTGAATGTGTTGATCTGCGAGATGAATGTGCTAGTGTATAATTGAGTGTTATGAAGGTTAATTATCTGTCTGCATATGTGACCTGCCATGTTTATACTTTGCTAAGGTTAGGATTTGATATGAGAACTGGTTTAACTATTTTGTCTGCCATTGACCTGTTTGCTATTTCCGCTGCTATATATATATATATTGTATTAAGTGTATTAGATGTTGATTTATTTGATTGTATGAATGCCATGTTATTTATTAGAAACTGTTTCTGTTAGTTTTGAGACTTTCCGTTTGGCTTATACGAAATCTGTTATTCTTGATATGTAATGTGTTTGGTCGTTTTGGATGTGTTCGTGTTTGTGTCATTAATGTGCTATATGATGTCTGAACAGTTACGTAGTTGTTTGGATTTCTGTATATTTGTGTTTCCGCAGAATCCTGAAAGATCCTTTGTCATAATTTCATTTTATTTTCGTTATTCGTATATTTGTTCTGTTTAGCTTTTGTTTCCGTTATATCCGTTCACTGGGCTTTGTAAGCTCAGCCGCACTTTTCTTTTCATGCGGCAGGTATTTAGCATTCAAGATGAGCTTATGGGATAGCTGATCTGGGTTTGAGAGTAGAGACGAGAGCAAGACTTTACCATAGAGATCTTAGATTTATTTCGAAGTTTTAGCTATTTATGTTTTCTTTTTGAATATTTTGTAAAGGCTTCCGCTGTTGTATAGTAATTAAAGTTCTGATATGAAACCGTATTGTGATATCTTTACCCTTGTCGGGTCGGGGTGTTACATAGTGCGCCCCGGTTATTTCCGATAACCGAGTCGGGGTCGTCAGTTCCCATAGTACTATCCACAATATTTGCGTTCACTCGCAAGTGATTAATGGTTCATGATGTAGGGGACTTTTGGCAAACAACTTAGGCAGAGTCATAATATCAAGAGAACAGCAAACAGTTTTCAAGCAATTGTGATCATAAAAGCAGTAGTAGCATGTATTCTCCCCCAAGGAGTTTATAAAACAGTTAAAAGAGTAAAAATGGGGCTATGAACTCACCTTAGTGATACGATAGGAAATGCACAACAATGGCAAGTACGATATGACAACGGCTTCAACACGAAACCTAGATATAATATGGCATGTCTCAGAATAATGATATACGTTTGGTTTACGACCGAAAGGATAGAGTATTGAATATAAAATTTAATAGAGCGTTGTTAGTGTTAATTTATAAATATGACGAGGTTACCGATAGTTTAATTTATTTACTTTAAGACAAGTTGATATTTTATAGCATTTTCATATATTTATTTTCTTATATATATAAGTTTAATTAGATATCGATGTGATAATTCTCGTTATGAATAATAGGTCGTCAAAATACTCGTTTTTATAAAGTCGTGATGAGTTTATAAGTTTCCTAAACATTTTCTCAAATTTACACTTTTTACCTTCAAGTTTCAAAATGTACAAGTTTGGCCCCTCGACTTTGGAATAATGTCACTTTGTACCCAAAATTATTTCGTTCTCAAATTTTACAGAATTTTCAATTTCAGTCCTTCTATAAAACTGCTTTTGCAAAAGTATTCCAAAAGTCAAATTTGCACTTTTAGTCCCCAATGTTTCCAAGTTTACACTTTTACACAAAACTTATATTTACTCTTTTAAATTAATTTTCCATATTTACAAGATCCATCCTAGACTTTTACATGCATACGTTTTACGTACAAAACAACCCTTTAACTTTCCATAACTTATATATTTATCCCGAATACTATAACAATTGTGAATTAAGTCCAAAAATATAGTTTCATCTAGACAGCTTATTTATCTTTTACAAAAGTTTAGTACTAGCTTATTACAAGCTTATTTTTCTTATGAATGGGCCGGGTAACGATCTTTAGTTTCAAGATGCAGTCGCGATATATGGTTTCAAGAAAAGAAAGTAACGAGAGTGTTAGTTTTAAACAAAACGTGCAATGAAGTTTATAATCTAATACGAGTCACATGTTAAGAGTTTAATATATAAATGTTTCTTCATGGCTTATTAAATGTCTTAGCGAGATGTTAACGAGTGATATTAAATGTTAACGAGAAAGAATGAAATGAAGTGAATAGAAGAGAAGCTTACGACACCCGAAGGGTGGTGACGTGACTCAAAATGACTCCTCGTTTCCTTATACTCAAGCTAAGCAATTAGGAACCTTTGCGACTTGTTTCGTTCTTGACCACATCTCCACGGTAGACTTTTTTGTTTGAGAAAGTGAGATGAGTTGAGTTTGTGAGTAAGTCTTGGTTCGAAGATGTGAGAATGATGTTGAGAGGTGGGTTCGTTTAAATACATCAAGGAAGGTATGGTCTTATCACTTGTTTATTATAAAGTAGCATGGGTCTTTACAAGCAATTGCTATTAAATATCAAAGTTGGTGCTGTGTTTTGTTGGGTTGAAGTCAGACGCATGCTACCATTCAAAAAAAAAAAAAAGTCAGACGCATGCCACCAAGGAAAAGAAATAAGATGGGATTTTGAGTTTGCATGCTTTGTCGTGGGATAGGGATTCTAGTTCTTTTTATTAATCCACAAAGTATGGTTTAAATTAGTTAAATATTAAGTAGAAGCTACCCAAAGAAGTGTAGGGTGGCGTTGGATTTCTCGGACAACCGAAAGACAATGGAATAAAATATAGTCAAGTCACTTTTTGTACACTTTGATCTTAATATTTGTATACATGTTAAAGATATGGTCAAAGATTCCTCTAGCTCTACTATTAATCAGGGGATCATGCATGGGCAAAAGTATTTGTTTAATCTATTCTAAGTTCTAAAAAAATTAAAGGTATGTCGTTGATTTGTTTCAGCCAAAAGAAAGGATGGCCAAAAGAGTTGGCATGTCTTGTCTCTCACTTTCAATTATTACACATTGGATCAATCTTGTGTTTATCAAAATCCAAGTCAAAAGATATGTTTATAAGTATGACATTAATAAATAAAATAAGCACTAGTGAAGCTCTTTAGTAGACAATAGGGTGGCTAGTTGTCAAAATACTAGATAAGTGTATATTATTTTGTATATATTATGTGAGTGTATTGGGTAGTAAAAATTAGGTATTGAGTATTAGTTTTGTAGTCGAAGTTAAATATGTAAAATTACGTGTTGTTTAAAAAAAGAATTATCAGAAGTATAAGAAATAAATTTTTGTATGTTTGTAATAGTTTTAAGGGATGTAAGGATGTGTTAAAATATCGTTGAGAGTGTCGGATAAGTTCAGTGTTCATTTAAATTGTGAAAATATTTTATTAAATTAATAATCGTGAGTAACTAAAATACAAATGCCTAGCAATTAAATTATGAAATCAAGTAGTGGCAATATATTTTAATGTCATAGACTAAATACAGTCTAAATCATAGTGCACAAAAGGGTGTTTCTTGTTTTACGTCATTTAATTAAATAGTATTACATAAAGGTAAATGTGTAAACTTCCAAAATTAATAAATTTTGTGCCTGGGGTTGAGTAAGGACTTGAAAATTTACGGGTGGTTACAGGGGCTTTTTGGTGGAACATGAAATTAAGTCTAATTAGTGAATAAATAAACAAGTATTTAGTGTTTGGTAATTGTGTGGTGTATCAATTTGATGGGTTTATGTATTTTAGGTTTAGTTTCATATTTTTGGTTAAGATAGATGATGGGTTTTGTGTTTGGTTAGTGTTTGGAGCTTGAATGATTGAATTTGGATGTTGTGGAATGAATTTGGGTGATGTTTGATTGGTTTGGAAGGGTGTACGAGCCACATAGGGCACGTACGTAGCCCTTGGCTTGCGTACGTGACCCACTTGGGCCATGGGTCCGGGTCGGGTCGATTTGGTAGCTTGTTGGTTGATGTAGTTGAGGTTTGGATGAGACGCGTGGAGCCGAAAAGCTTCTAGAGCTTGTTTGGTTCACGTGGTCTTAACCGCGACCGTGTCATGACCATTAGGGTCATAACATTGGTTTCGAGTACATTTGGTTGATTGATTGGTTGGCGAGATTGTTTTGAGTTGGTTTGGGATTGAATTGCGCTATTATGACTTTTAAATTTGAACTTGATATATATATATTGTCAACTTTGAGCTACGTCGGTGGTACTTTGACTTTTTAGTCAATAGTTGACTCCGACAAAGCCGTAACATGGACTTTAGTATAATTTGGACTATTGATTGATTAAAAGCCGAGAAGTTATGACTCGTGCTTGTGGACTCGAAACAAATAACGATATAAGATTAATATTGAATTTGACAAAATATATATATATACATGAAAGTGCTAATAAACTATGAAATGTAAATAATAAATGGGCTTTTGTACCAAAAATGTCGATAACAAGTTTTATCTTGTTCTTTACTATTTTTAAATGGAAATTAACGACTAAATTGAAAATGTTATGTAATAAATAAGTAATTAATGTTTCGAGTACGCGTTTATCAATAAGTGTCAATTGTAGACATTTAATACTAGTTTAAGTATTTATTCACTTACGTTGTGTGCATGGGTTACGGATAACCTAGCGTTAATAGTGTTGATCCACGTGGGTAGCGGACTTATTAGGTTGACGAATCTAATAAGAGCCCGCTAGGTACGTTGGGTAA
Source organism: Chrysanthemum seticuspe (assembly GCA_019973895.1). Taxonomy (NCBI): domain Eukaryota; kingdom Viridiplantae; phylum Streptophyta; class Magnoliopsida; order Asterales; family Asteraceae; genus Chrysanthemum; species Chrysanthemum seticuspe. Next base: position 294,711,495 of record BPTQ01000005.1, read on the forward strand.
CCCTATTAATGGATGAATTATCCTTATGACTCTTTAGGATACGATTGATTTATGGGATAATAAGCGACACGAGTAAATAAATGAGTTTATCAAGTTGACGAATTCGATAAGGTCTACTATTTATTCCGAAACTTATTGGACTACGGAGCTTATCGTTTAGAGGTCTCATTGTGTCGCATTGAGTTATATATTGGTTGTTTGAGTGCATTCATAACATCATATTGAGTCGATACACCCACATGAGGAATACCAAACACTAGGATTAAATGGTGAAACGAGACGTTTTTGGAAATAAAGAAATAGAATATATTGGGGTAGATAACGTTGATTTTGAGGAATATATATATTAAAGTTGGTCTATATTAATAGGTTGTGCCGAGTCGATAGTTGATGTGCCGTGATTACTATTATCTTCTGCTAGTGTTTATTCGTACGTTGATTGCTTGAGGTGAGTTTCATAGCCCCACTTTTATCTACGTTTTTAACTATATTGGGGTGAGAATCATGCTACTGTTTTTGGACCGTTAAAACTATTTGGATTTGCTTATATGCTTGACTGTTTAAATAGATGTGCGGTAGTTGTTGCCTTAGTCTAGGTTTAACCGTGCCTAACTAAGAATATATTTCTACTTCGACCTAGTCCTGGGTTGGCAATTGTTCTAGATTTTACCACGACAATGCTGGACTAGAGTCGCGGGGCCCGAGTAATCCCTGGATGCGGGATATGATTGGAGATCCGGTTAGGATCAGTGCGTGAAACGGTATTTATCTATCTTAGGTCTTGCATAGCAAATCAACTCTTACAGGTCCACTATGATTTTGTTGAACTTAAACCTATGAACTCACCAGCGTAAGCTGACCTTTTAGCATGATTTTTCAGGTATTTGAGAGATGTTTGGATTACTTGATCGGTGGAAGCTTGGCAAGAAGGCGGGGTTCAAGGATCATTTCTGACTCTGATAAACTATGGGGACCTATTTTATTAAACTATGTTTTGGGCCTAATATTTATATTTTTGGATTAAATGTTTTGAATACTTAAGTTTGGGATTGGTTTTGAATATTAAATGACTATCTTTTGCTATACTTGTGTGCGATACCAATCCAATAGTAACGCCCCGAAAACTTGATTAAGTCTTCCCCTGTACCGAGATTTGGGGGTGTTACAGAACATGTTTTGTAGATCAAACAATCAAACATCTAATCTAGTTTCGGTTACACTCTTTCCTATAGCTTTTGTTGTTGCGGTATCTTATGCCTCGAACCGGTTATCTCTTCTCTCGCTTCCTTCATCACCCTGGCTATGGAGATCGACTTCTTCTTCTTCTTTGACATTTTCTATTTCTTCGGTGAATATCCACCACCCGCCGATGCCACCTCCGCCGTTGTTAAACCCTAAAACCGTACTCTACACCATGTTTCATGTATGTGATTCATTGATATTCGAATTACTTTTATGTAGGATTGCAAAAGAGTCGAGCTGTATAAAAACAAACAAAAAAAGGAGAGATTAGATGTCATCAACAGTTACAAGAATAGTCACAATCATAAATATGAACATTGTGCATCTCCATTTCGATTAACAATAACCTAAAAGAATAGTCAGCAGTTACAAGTAAAGTCATCGTAATTTAAGATCAAATATGAACTATGTGCAAACAAACTGTATAATGTAAACTGATGCAAACTTTATCATGTAAACTTGAAATTTCATGTAAACTAATGCATCATCAAAAAATTAAGGTCTATGTTCCCCACTTTCATTAACAAGTATAGAAGAAATAATGTATAATCAAGTAACTACATAGATCATATTTTAACCAAAGCACATGCATGAGAATAAAAGAAACACGAATTTAAGACGTATGCTTCTTTGAAAACAAGCACGAAGCATGATTTATCAGTAATAACAAACAAAATCATTTCTAACCTTAAGCAATGGAATACAAGTTTCTATTGGAATACAACCATGTAATAGAGTCAACCATGTCAGATGAATGATAATTAGTATGTTCCTTAAATTAGTTGCAAAAATTTGTGTAACATGGCTATCTTTGAAGTGTAGTGTAGAAGATTGAATAGTGGCCATATATACTCAACCTTGTGAAATGAATGCTATTTAGTGTGTTCTCTAAATTAGTTGCAAGAATTTCTGTCGCATGGCTGTCTTTGAAGTGCAGTATATAGAAGATCGAATAGTTTTTATATATAGTAACTTTCTACATTGGCCATTTTTCAATATTTCAACATTTCACATTAACCATTTTTCTTTTATATGTAGTTTATACTAGGCATTAGAGCATAAGGTATCATCACTTGGGTTAAAGTTTCACCCACTGCAACGTCAGTGCCACATCAGCTTTAACCTTTTCACTTTTAACTAAAAAAAACTGTCACACCCCCAAATTACCTGTTTTGCAGCGGAATGGAATTCCTGGGGGATGATTGTCATAGCATCAAAGTTACAGTTATATCGAACGACCTAAAGTGTCGTTTGGAAAACACATCGTTTGATTTAATAAAACAATCAGATTTTACAAAATGTAGGTCCCAAATAAAATTAGACATGTGCGGAATTAAGTTTGATACAAGCCAAACGATGTTTTTAAAGTGCATAAATCCCATGAGAGACGCGTCGTCACCACGACTCTATGATATGTCCACATGCATGCCATGAAGTGTATGCCTTAGATACCTGAGATAAAACATGCTAAAAAGTGTCAACACAAAGGTTGAGTGAGTTCATAGAGTTTTTGTTGAAATGTAAAGCCTTTAAAGAATATTCATGCAGCAAAGGCATTGCAAATCCACTCAGTTCCAAGTTCCGCCCATACAAAACTTGCAACTTGTGTGTTTACAACCCACTGCCAAAATATGCATAGTTTATGTTCAAGCCCATGATGACAAATGAATTCACATATTAGTACATTACTTAATGTATCAATATTCAATTGATATAACACATATGAGTGTTGTTTCAAATAATTCCAAGACCATTAGTTCATGATTATACCAAGACCGCTAGTTCTATGATTATACCAAGACCGCTAGTTCCAATGATTATACCAAGACCGCTAGTCTAATGATTATACCAAGACAATTAGCCCAACGATTATACCAAGACAATTAACCCAATGATTATACCAAGACCGCTAGTCCAATGATTTATGATATAGAAATTCTAAATATGGCAAAATTGTTACTTCGTATGACTAAACATTCAGTTCAGATAAACATATAGTTTGCAAATAGTCATGAATGTCATAAAAGTTGATGAGCATGTATCTCCCCCAAAAGTAGTATAAAAACAATTGAAGATGGGGCTATGGAACTCACCTGGTGCAATGTTTATGATGATATAATGGCAATACTGAAATGAGGCGCAACCTCTAACCGCGACCTATTATGAATGATATGTTCTAATGTAAATCATGAAACAATGTCGTACATGCAAACTCATATGATATCCATACCACTTGTACATTTGAAAATAATGTTTATCGTCGAAATATATGTTTATGACATCTCGTCATTTTATAAAATACTTTACAAGTATTTACGTTGAAACAACCTCCTACGATAGTCGTTTAGTGATTTATCAAGAATTTATAGCTTTTCGTCGCAAAATAATATAATTTGACAATTCATGAAAGTGACTAAATGGCCTCGAAAAGCTAGTCGTAAAATAGTGAATATCGAGTGTTAGGAAACAAACTCAACGGTTTTGGAAAGCTTGTAGCATTATCTAAAAGTTTTAGCTTTTAAGTTTTCATCATAGAGGTCTCGATCATGGAGAAAAATATAGATAAAGTATGGTACTTGTGTCCAAACTATTGTTTAAGGTAACTTTCGGCAAAGTCTGAGTGTCCATATTTTATTCGTTACAACTCCGCTTGACGAACGGTTGAACATTTTGAAAAATATGCTAAGCGAACTTACTTTTACTAGAAGACATCATGTTATAAAAAGTACTACATCAATGTTAAAAACGACCCTCAACATGGTCATTCGCGGCCGTAATGTTTGTCTAATAGAAATATATTAGTTTTGCTTATATAATATAGTTACGGCAACTTTATTTAAACGCGTGTAATTTAATCGTTACAAGTCCGTTTTCTACGTTTTATATGTCCTTAGCTTCGTATTAAAGTATACTAATATATTTTTGATAAGTCGACATATTTTATAGCGCTTAAGACTCACTTTTAACTCGTAAAAAGTTAAAATAATATGCTGAATTTTCTGAATTTTATAGTTCTCGTCGCCAAACTTGAAAATAGCATAACTTCTTCGTTATAACTCCGTTTTAACCCATTCAAGCGGCCACGTTTTCGTTTTAAAGTGTATTTTCCAAATATCTAGCCCAAAAATTTTTACAAACTGTCGAAAATTCCAGGATTCACAATTATGATCAGACCTCTAAATAAAGTTGTCGAAATGAGTTTTTCCCACGCAAAACCTATTGTAACCACTTCAAACCAACGCCGAAGCTATTCTAATCCTACCATACACCTTCTTAGGGTGTCATGGGTTCCTAGACATCACCAAATGTGATATGTTTCAAGGAGTAATTATAGGATGATATATATATATATATATATATATATATATATATATATATATATATATATATATATATATATATATATATATATATATATATATATATAACACTTAAAAACATTTAAAGTGGTATAGCTATCCATATGACTTGCATATTTTTCCTCAAGCATGGAAAATGACCAAAGTATGTATATGAAAAATAAAAATGATCATGAAATGCTTACTAGTTAATTGATGAGGTTTAAAGAACAAGGGTTTATCCTAATTACCCTAGGTTTTTATTTTAAAACCTTGATTAAGAGTATACTAAAGGTGATAATTAAGCTTGATCTTAAAAAAATTTGGATTCCTTCTTGATCTTCACTCTATGGCCGGTTCTTGATGAGAATAAAATGGAGAGAGTTTTGCAACTTTACACATTTGAAAAGTATGATGTAGTGTTATGTTAAGATATAATTAAAATATTACATGTGTCCTACATTTTAGTGTAAGATCTTTATTGTGAAACTTTATGACTCATTGTTTTGGTCGACATTCATAAGGAAAATAAAAGACTTGATGTATTTTGTTTACTTAAGTATATATGAGTAGAAGTAAATGTGTATTTGTATAAGTATTGTTGGTAATGTGTACATATTTAAGTATTTAGGGTAGCGTTAGTTAAAAATAAATTTTAACGGAACCAAATAAAATATATTGAAGTCATAAAAATTATAAAAATACATTTCTTACAAAAATTGAGTGAAATAATAATTATCAAGTAGTATTTACGAAAACCGTCGTAATTATATAAATATAACAATTTATATACAAAATAAATTTAAAACACCGGGTAAACTAATAATATTATTTTTATAATCTTAATATGAGTATAAAAATATACCAGATTAATTTTTGGAAGTGTTGGATCAAATGTTCAAAATAAATGATTACGCGATAACGTTTATTTAATAGGAAATTATGCGTTTAATGTAATATGCAAAAAAAATCATGCACGAACTAATATGATGATGATGCTAATGATATGTAGACTAAACCTAGTCTACATGAAATGTCCTCGATGATGTGTTCATGAATTCGCAAATAAACCATTAAGGTTACGCGAATTTGATACTCGTAAACCTAGTTTACGATAAACGATGAATAGTTTACGAAATTAAAAAAAAAAAAAAAAAAAAGTTACAACGAAAAAAAAATACGAAATAAAAAAGCACAACACAAAGAAAACTACAACGTAAAAGAAATTACGAAAATACAATTAAATCTAGTGGCGAGGTTGCAAGTTATATTTTTTGATGATTCGGTCATTTTCTTCTTTGATCCAAGCCACAACGTTTGGATCCTTGCCTTCAGTGTCAATCATCAAAAATTTCATCTCCTCCAACCTTGTTATCGTTTCATCTATTACTTGGGCCGCGCCGATACGCCGCTTGGGCGGTTTCCCGTTTTATACGATACTCGGTTATCATAGTATTTGTAAATAGGCTTGACGAGCTCGTTCCTCCGGTACTTGTTGTGCTCTCGGATTTAGCTTTCTTCGAAGCACGCTTTTTTCCCATGGGATGTGGTTGTTCATCTTGACCAAACAAAGCCTCGCTTGTTTGGCTTGGGACATCGCCAGTTAAATCAAGCGGATCCGGCGCGTCCCATTTCTTATGACCACACAAAACCTCCCAAGCGTCCTCGTTGTTAAACGGCGCGGTTTTGTGCTCGTCACGATACATTTGTTTCGCCCATTTGAGGATATCCATCTCACTTTCCCCATTTTTCTCTTCCTGTTTCGAACGTTCGTAATGCGTGTTGAACTTTGTGCAATCACGGTTCAACGTTTTCCCTTTGCCTTGTATCATATCCTTGTTGCGTTTTTGAAAATTGAGTCTATTGAACTCATTTATTACCCATTGCCAAAACGTATCGCAAGCTTGTGCACTCATCGATTGGTTCGGGGTCTTTGGATTTTTTGGCCTTTCGTTTACCACGACTCTTGGGCATTTTTTGGCCTTTCGTTTACCACGACTCTTGGGCTTTGGAGGAGACGTACGTGTTTTCGGAACCTCATGTGTTTCGGTTTATGAATGTTCTGAGAATTGTAGATTTGATCATTGGTGTTTAGTGTGTTTTGTTGGCTTTGTTTCCAATATAGAAATCGTTGATGTTGTAGGTAAAGTCTTGGCTCGACAAGCCGAGTGGGTTAGGGAAAGAGATGTTGGGTGATGATGAACCCGCATTTGGTTAACACACCGTGTGCTCTTAAAGAATTTGAGATATTTGCCAAAGATTTTGTGACAGACATACAATGCTGCTACATGTAACAAGGTCAAATGTAAGCGTTGGTCTATCATACTTACATTTGTCATTTTATGGCTGTGTTTGGCTAAATGGCTTATATGGCTTAAATTTCAAAAACCCATTTACAAGCCTCGTTTGGCGTAAAAACTTATAGGGGGCTTTAAAAATTTTAAGCTCAAGCCCTAGTCATAAGCCACGGCCCAAAAAATAAGGCTAAAATTTGTATAAGCCCCAAATATAAGCCTCGTTGATACCAAATTACTTAATTACCCACAAATATATCTAATATATACATATTTTAATTTAATTATATGTCTTTTTTAATAATTTTACAATAATAAGCCACAATTTAAACTAATTTGCCAAACAAGTTTATGAAAATAAAAATTCTAGTTTCGGCTTATAATATAAGCGCCACCCCCAGCTCTAACCTCAACTCCAGCCTCTTGCGCCAAACATACCCTATGTGTTAGCTTAGTTAAATGTGACATCAAAAGTGAAAATGGCATGATTCATCAAATGAGGCTTTAGAAATACGCCTATATGTGACAACGTGATGTTTTCTATATTGATAGTTGCAAAAAAAATAGAATATATAGAACATTTTATTAGTAGATAGATTTTGGGCAAACTATAATATTTCTAAGACAAAAGAAAGTAGTTTGATGATTAACATTGAAATATCTATACTATTCTAAAATCACATGTCACAGTTAGAAAGGGCACAAATTTTATGACATATGAAGTAATTAGTTAAAAAGAGAAATACTAAAGACACAAATAATTTATAGCATTATATTTACATAATGATTTTGACAACTATTTGTGAAGGGTAAAAAAAAAGAAAAAATTAAATAAAGAAAGAGATATTATGATGCAAAATTATTGAACCACTACACATGTCAAGTCATTTTATAATTGTAATTTGTTAAACTCAAAGTTATCAATCTACTCTTGTATATAGGTATGTTTGGGAAATTTTGTTAGAGCTTATATTATAAATTAAAAACTAGAGTTTATATTTTTATAAAAGCGTTTAACGAATTAGTTTGAAATGTAACTTATTGTTTAAAATTGACATATAGATATATCAAATCAAACTCATATATATTTAAGTTTTACGTGTTCATCCATTACATCTTCAAAGACACTTAAATAACTTGACTAACTATAATCTCTGTTTGCTCAAAAAAAAACTATAATCTCTATTTATTCCTAAAATATCATTTCAGTCAGTCTGAAGTCTGAATTTATCGTTTATAAAAGATTTCATAAATTTATGCGACAATCATATCTCTATCCATACTACATATAAAACATGCATGTTTTTTCCTTAAAACTTAAAAGTTAATATTGTTTAATCTCCAAAATACACTTTCAAACCAAAATTCACACATAAAGATTCAAACAATGTTTCCTTAAATGAATTAATTGCATTAAAGTTTTCACCCAAAATTTGAAAAAAAATGCAAACAACTTTTTTTAAATGTAGCTTCTTAAAAAATAGTCTGCTTTTTTTTGTGTAATCTCAACACTAATAATTTTTAAAAATTCATCCACTAACTTTGCTATATAAGACATCAATCATAACTTCTTTTTTATTTTTTTGTCAATTCATATTTGATGAATAAAGAGAAAACTCATTTTCTTAAAACTTAAGAACTTAACAAATGAGTAAAGTTCAAATATTAAAGGGCAAATGATTCAAAAAAAATATCATACTTGTCATCATTTCTTTTTGTGGGTAGCGAACAATTTTTTTTTTACTTTTGTGGGTACTCTTCTTTCAAATTTATCCTTTTTAGGGTACTATGTGACATTTTTGCCCTTCGGAGAATTTTTTTTTCTATTAGCTAAAAGGGGCAAAAATGTCCAAAAATTTCGCAAAATACCCTAAAAATGATAAATTTGAAAGAAAATTACCCACAAAAGCAAAAAAATTTGTTCGCTACCCACAAAAGTAAATGATGGCAAGTATGATATTTTTTTCAATCATTTGCCCAATATTAAATATTTTAAATTGAAAATGGTAACAATATCTATTATTAAACTAATAGTTTAAATATCTTTTAATCTTCAAACTTGTATATTTTTGTTTAACACATATTTTTTTTTCTCGCAATAATTACAAATTGAACCCTTAATTGTTGCGGGTCACACCAAAACCACAAGGTAGCAAGTATAATTATTTGCTTTTATAGTATGCATGTCGTCTAGTTTGATAAAATAATTTTTTTGAAAAGTTTATACTGTTATAAAGTTCGAATTATCACGTACCATGAATGAATTACAAAATTCGATTGTTTATGTTTCGTGTTGAAGTGGCGAGGATAATTTTACTGCATTAATAAAAGATGAATAAGACAAAAAGAGGTAGGAAAGAATGTGCAACATCACGCAACAAAAAGATATTTGGCATCACGGGACAAGATCTGTCACGTTGGCACCAAAATGCATACTGTTAGGCTAATGTTAATGGCAACTACAGATATTGTGGTCATTTATTGTCACATCAGCGTCATATCAGCTTTCTCTTCAATACTACATCCAATCACAATTTGCTAATAAGGCGACCATAACCACAACAAAATATATACCTCACAAAAACAAATAAAAGTAAAAACTACACACACAAAACAATTGGGAGTTGTGGTTGCCTATCCAACCGAAAAAATTGAAAGGTTGAAATGACCAGTCACCGGTTCAATTGAGCTAGTCGTAAAAATACGGTTTCCTATTTAATTAGTTGGAGAGATGACCGATTCATTATCATTTGCCTTAAGATATCCCAACCATGCTTTATATACATGACAAAAATACAGTTGGTAAAATATATACCTTCATTTAATTTAACTAACATATCAATTAAACACATTATATTTCTTGACTTAGTTAGATAAAAATGCTTTTTTAAACAAGAGCTTTATTAATTGCAAGGCATAGCGTACAATTTATTTACTAGTACTAGTATACATTTCATCTGAAACGTTAATCATGGACCAGAACCGCCTTATCTTCAAGCCTAATTTCATCTCAATTTGTAAGCCCGATAGTTGTCCGGTTCAAGCCCAAGTTTTCATTCATCTAATATTTTAATATTCTAATAAATGTCAACCACTTTGGAAATTTAGTTTTCAGACCAATCTAACATAAAAACATTTAATGCTCTGAATATACTTCTTAAAACTCATAATGCCCTGAATATTTTTTTTGAAATTGTAAATTTACAATTTTTTAAGAAAAATATTTAAAACATTAAATGCTTATAAAAAATAAGTTAAAAAACAAAAATATATATATATATATATATATATATATATATATATATATATATATATATATATATATCTTTACTTAAGCCAAAGTAATATGAGAAAGAATAAACTTATATAAACTTTAGGGTTATTTAATCCTTATTAACAGAGTTTTTCTAACTTGTGTCGTTAGGCACATGTTTAGAAACATTTAATACCCTGAATATTTTTTAAAAAAATTGTAAATTTAAAATTTTTTAAAAATTTTTCAGGGCATTACAAGTTTCAAGAAGAATATTCAAGACATTAACAGTTTTTAAACATGTGCCTGAGGGCACAAGTTATAAAAACCATTCTTTAACTTATAATCTTTTTTTAACATAATAACTATAAGGGTTAATAACCTATTAAAGCATCATACTTGTCACAAAAATCAGTTCGACGTAGCAAATAAAAAAAATACCCATTTTGCAACCTAGAGGAGTATACTAGTATAGTGTTTCCCCGGCAGCGGCGCCAAAATTTTGATTGAGCTCCAAACAGTCAAGTTTTATCACACAAGCTAACCACTTGTGAATGGCCAACCGTAATAAAAGCCAGACAGCTTGAGAACGCAATGCAATTAAGATCAGAGGAGTATAGTGTTTCCCCAGGTCTTTAAGTCCCAACGAGCTGTGCGAGAATAGTCAAACGTGTAGTGATCGAGAGATTTGAACGGAAAAGGAGATTTGAATATGATTATAACTAAGGAAAAGCCTATAAACTACAGGGGCTTAAATGCAAATTAAATGAAATTAAAAAGATAAAATCTATTAAATAAATGCTATCACTATTATTAAAATGATGTTTTTGTTTTTATGTTTTAATAAAACTGAATTAAAAACTACGTAACGTACAAATGAAAACGTGAAACTTACACAATATAAATCCTAAAAATATGAAAATGACATTTTTACAAACCTAATGATAAAAGAAAATTTATAGAAAAAGAAAATTATTTTTATAACTATTTAATTAATTATTATTAATTAAAAACTATTTTTAACTAATAAATAATTACCTAAAATACAAGAAAATAGGAAATATGGTTAGAAAAATAAAATTAAGACTTAGAAAAATCTAAAATATCAAAAGAGAATTTTCAAAACTATTTTTATATTTTTCTGATTATTTTTGGATTTTCTAGGAATTAAAAAACTATTTAAAACTACTTAAATGGCTTAAAAATACAAATTTAACTAAGAAAAATCTAGAAAAATATTTTTTTGTCTTTTTATATTTATCTTAACTTAAGAAAAATGAAAAATTATTTTTTTGAACCTTTTCTTAATTAATTGTATTAAATCCTAATTAAAAATGCTTAAAAACTAATTTAAATTAAGAAAAATAGCAAATCAACTTAGAAAAATCTGAAAATTTCAGGAAAACTCTAAAATAATATTAGGAAGCTAGGAAAAATAGAAAAACAGGAGGTTGTTTGGAGGAATTTGAAACTGAAGCACAAAGTGCTTGGAAATAAGCACTTGGAATAAGCTAATGAGCACCAATGTGAACCAACTGTTAACAGAAGCAATATTATGCAAGAAGAACCAAAATGCAACAAATATTAACAGGCCTAACCCACAAAATTGCAAGAGTCACAAAAATCAGTTCGACGTAGCAAATAAAAAAAATACCCATTTTGGCTATTTGACCCGACTATTTTGTCCTTTATAGGCATTTTACCACTTAGACAACCGGTATCCGGTTCATAACATCCAAGTCAGCTATGTTTATAACATCCAAGTCAGCTATGACATCACACAAAAGCTACCCAAGTCAAAAGCTATGTTTATAACATCCTGTCTTTTGCCCATTTTCTCCACATGACGGTATCCGGTTCATAACATCACACAAAAGCTGCACTTCCTGATTTTATACATTTTACCACTCACCAACCATCACCTCCAAGCATCGTATTCCACGTCACCAAATCCTTGACACCCATCTCATCAAACAACCTCGATCTCAATTAGAGATTCACAATGGTAATTGTTAAATGGTGGTTGGTTTTGATATTTGGATGTAGCAGTGGTGTGGATGAATGATGACGGCGCGAAACGGCGAAACGTGATTGAGGTTAAGATGTACGGACGGAAGGAGCGTGGTTGGAGATCCAGCGATAACATGATGGTTTTGACGGTGGTTCGCCGGTGGTGGTTTTTGGTCGGAAATGGGGATTGGATATTGGTATGACTGTGGTTTTTGGTCGGAAATGGGGATTGGATATTGGTATGACGTTGACTATTCGCATGTTTATTTTGACTATTCTCATGTTTTGTGTGATGTGGAGTTTTAACCGGTTAGTTTGGACTTTACCTGCTATTGTGGGTACTAAATGTATCATAGAGACAAAATAGACAAGTTAAGTGGCCAAAAGGGCTATTTTTTTTGTTCGCTACGTCGAACTGCTTTTTGTGACAAATATGATGCTTTAATAGGTTATTAGCCCTAACTATAATACATTGATTATACGCTCCAAAATTTAGCATTATGTTGATTTTTCTTCTTTTTCATTAATTATCAGATTATTTGAGGTAAAACCCAGCCGCAATGCGCTGGAAAAAGCCTACTCGTCACACACACACAATATATATATATATATATATATATATATATATATATATATATATATATATACACGCTACTTTAAAAAGTAAAATTTTCTAGGAAATTAACACTAGCTTGACATTAGTTGCATATTTATTTTTGACCATTTTTTGAATACATAACAAATTGACATATCATAAGGGTGGTGGCAACGGGAGTTCGGCATGCTTAGGCATGAATCATGCCGATCGGCATGACCATTGCCTCGTACTAGGCATGAATCGGTGTGGGATGAATTGGAGATAAATCGGTAATGTTTACCGATTCTACATCAAGCCAAGCATGCATGTGTTTGTGTGTTATATTAATTCCCACCAATCATATTGCTTCGTTTTATATTAATGAATGTGAGATATGGGTTAGGCATGGTTGCCACTAAAAATCTATTGTTAGGTATGAGATAGGTATGAGATAAGTTGGAAGGATATTATTGGTGGGTGATTAGGCATGAAAAATTTTGTTAGGCATGGTTGCCACCACCCTAATGATCACAACACTATTTTTGTTAAATTTTTTTAGAATAAATTGTACTTTTTAATTTTTTACGTAAACTTCACGGTGCCTTTAATGGTGAAGACAACTCTCAAATTGTTTTTTTTCCCAGCAAATCATACTTATTTTAACTCTAGTTTATTGTCATTTTTTCAGATTCTTTTGACCGCATATTCTCAGTTCAATTACAAATTAAACTTTTTACGAACTGCGAGTTTAGGATCTGAAAAATGAAAAAAAAAAATGACTGTTAGAAAAAACAGAAAAAAATCACCAAAAATAGACAGAAAAAATGAGTTAGAGTCGCTGAAAAACTGCCAAAAATAATAAAATATCTTCAGAATTAAAATGAAGGACAAATCACATAAAAATGTATTAAAATTGCCCAATTTTAATTTAAGATACTAATTTTTTTTCCTTGAAAATGTATTAAAATTGAGCCCAATTTTAATTTAAGTTACTAATTTTTTTTCCTTTAAGGTGCCAATTTTTTTTTTTCTCATGCAATGTTAGACAATTAAAAGGTTTCAAATTCTAGGTAATAATGTATGATAATGTCTAGTCACCAAGTTAAAATCTAAACACTTTTTTTTTTTTTTTTTAGTTACACCCAAGTACAAACATTAGTCTTCTTTTTACTTCCTGTTCACCATCCCTTTCCCTCAACAACCATTTCCAACCATCTTCCACTTCTTTTTTTTCATCACAATTCGCCACCATCAAACACCATAGCCATAGATAGAGGTTATTGTTGGGAATTATGTGAAGTATGGATTATGCTGATATTATTGCTGAAGGGATTCTGCTGAAGTGTGCTGGATTCTACCGAAGACATAATTCTGCTGAAGTTATATAGTTATTAGTTTGTTTCTGCGGAGATAGTTATTCCGTATATTCTATAGTTAGTTAGGATATGCATGAGCTTTATTAGGAAGTGATTGTGTATATCTTATTTAGTTTTACGTTTCTTAGAGAACAAGTTAGGGTTCCTTGTCTATAAAAGGAACACAATAGAATGAATGATGTACGTGATTATTATCAATAAAAAGATCCATAGAGGATCTAAGAGTTCTTAGTTATCTGTATTTATATTCCGCTAAAGAATACAAGTTGTAGAGATTTTCTTTTAGTTTGTTTGTGATTACATAAGCAATACTAACGATCTACGAGAGCTCAAGATCTATCAAGGTCTGCTAGATTCAACAAGTGGTATCAGAGCCTCGTGAGAGTCTCTACGATACTAAGAACAGTTTTTCTAAACACCCTAACATCCAAAACAACATTCACCATGCCTGGATCTGATGTTGATGTCGAAGTCACCGACAACCAAAACTCCACCCATCTGCAACAACTAAGTCTCTCGAACAGTAATGCTAAGTTTCCTTACCTTAAAAGGGAGGAATATGATCTATGGGCGATGAAGATGCAGAATTGGATCTCTAACATTGATTGGAATCTATGGGAGATAGTAAGGAAGGGAAACAGTTTGAAGAAAACTACCGTAGATGCTGATGGTAAGATGACTTTTGTTCCTCCCAAATCTGCTGAAGAGTTACTAGCGGTTCAGAGAGAAACCAAAGTTAAAACGATTATTCTTCAAGCTATTCCTGAGGATCACTTGAGTGATTTTCACTTCATGCAAGATGCTAAGGACATATGGTTAGCAATCAAGGCGAAGTTCGGTGGGAATGAGGAGTCTAGGAGAATGAGAAAGTCCATGTTGAGACAACAGTTTGAAGATTTTCAAATCTCTGAAGAGGAAGGAATTCACAAGGGCTATGACAAGTTTCACAAGATTTTAAGTCAGTTAAATCAGTTGAAGGCAAAGCCAGATAATGATGATTGTAATTCTAAGTTCTTGAGATCTTTACCTCCATCCTGGCTACAAGTGAGCATTGCTTTAAATGCTAAAGGTGGTTTGGATATGCTTACTTTTGATGAGCTGTATAACAAACTTAAAGCTCTTGAACATGATGTAAGAAGTCCTTTTCGTTCATCATCTACTGCTAGTCACACAACATTTGTAGGAGCCTCCACCCCAAAGATGAGTTATGGTCCAAGTCCAACTTACTCATCATCATCTTATACTACTCATTCATCAAGTTCTCATCCTAGAGATAGTGGTGTTATGGAAGATGTGCTTGGATCCTTCTTTGCTGATTATGACCCTCAACAGCAACTTGCATATGAGGATTTCGAACAGGTGGATCCACTGGAGATGGAAGAGATGAAGTTGAAGTGGCAGGTGGCCATGCTCTCTATGGACATCAAGAGATTTGAGCGTAAGGCTGGGAGGAAGTTTGGTTTCCAGGGAAGAGATCCAGCAAGGTTTGACAAAAAGAAGGTCAAGTGCTTTACATGTCATCAGATGGGTCACTTCTCCAGAGAATGCAAAGACAGGAAAGCTGGTGATGATGTGAGATACTCTTCGTATCAGCAGAGTCAAAGGGATGCTGAAATTTCAAAGGCCTCAACTGCTTTGGTCACTCTTGATACCAATGTAGACTGGAAGCAACATGAGCAGGAAAATGATGATGGCCCTGTTATTGATAACATAGGGTTGATTGCAAGCTGTACTTCAGAGGATAGGCATGATCAGATTGCCTTGATGGGCATCTCTCAGGTACAAAACTGTTTGTTTGGTTGTAGTGAGCGTTATAATGAACTCAAAGAAGCTTATGATATTTTGAAACCCAAATATAATGAATGCTATGTTGAAGTTGAGGCTTATAAACAGGCCTTAAAAACATTAGAAAGACAAAAAGTGTGGTTTCAGAAGAATCAAATAGCTTATGATGAAAAATTAAGGGTGTTAGAGAGTGATCTAGAATGTACTAAAAATGAGTTAAAAAGATCTGAGAAGTTAAGAGAAGATGTAATGTCAGAAAATCTAGAGTTAAAACAAAAACTAGATGAGGAGGTAGCTAGGCATAATGAATGGTTATTGAATGGGAACAAGCTAGCTAGTCACATCTATAGTAGTCAATCTGTGACCTCTACAATAGGTTTAGGTTTCCAAAAGTATGTAGGATTGGAAGCTAGGAATGATGGGCGTAAATCTACACCACCAGGCTTAGCTAACTTTGTCAAAGAAGGTGACTTACATGATGTACGTGGACCTATTAGAGGTGAGCACATGCCCACTGACCTTTCCATTACTGTTGACTTCGATGGATCACACCATCTATATGGCAAAAAGTCAAAAGACTTGCCAGACCCTGATACTTCATCTAATGACTTTGTCTCTTGTGTTAACAGTGACAAGTCCTCCGAGCAAGGGTCTATAGAGTGTGATTCAAATGACAAGTCTGACCTTCCCAAGACTTCACCCCTGCCTGCACCCAAGACTACCAATAAGCATGTCAGAGTTGCTGCCAAGGAATCCACTTCCAAGACAGTTGCCTCTGAAGACTTGCTTTTTAATTCTTTGCATAATAATTCTGTTAAAAACAATTCTTTTCATGGTTTTGGTTTGAATACTTCTGCTTGTAATAGAACATTTTTTGGTTTGAATAAATCTTCTAAACAGAAGACATGTTTTGTGTGTGGAAGTAAATTTTATTTAATTAAGGATTGTGATTATCATGAGCAAAGGATGGGAAGGTGTGGTGATTCTAGGAAATCTAGACCAATGTGGACCAATGTTAATGCTATACCACCTTATGTTCCACAAGCAACTTATACTAATTCTCCTTTTTCTTGGAGAAGTTCAGTTGCAAGACCATATGTACAACCAACAAGTTCATATTTTAAGAATGGTTATTGGCCTGGATATGTTGACTCTATGACTGCTGGGAAAGGATATTGGGATACTGCTGTCAAGTCCTCAGCAGGTTGTTCTTGGAATAAAAAGAGACCTAAATTTCAATGGAAACCCAAGAACAATAGTGGATCTTATACATCTGCATGGCATAAATCATATGATCCACAAGGCAGGTTCAAGTCAGCAATGACTTGAGCCTCCATAGTGTACTAATATTTTGTAAATTTTATGTTGTTGTTGTAGAATCATCCTCTTAAGCATAAAGATGTTGGCATTGTTGATAGTGGTTGCTCAAGAAGTATGTCAGGAAACAGAGATATGATGCACAACTTTGTACCCACTGAAGGAGGAGGCAATGTGACCTTTGGAGGAAGTGATGGAAGAATTACTGGGAAAGGGACCATCAAAACACCTCAACTGGACTTTGAGAATGTATACTATGTCAAGGAACTCCAACACTTCAATTTGTTCTCAGTCTCACAAATCTGTGACACCAAGAACAAAGTACTCTTCTCAGAGGATGAATGTCTTGTGCTATCTAAAGACTTCAAACTCCCAGAAGAAACATCAATTTTGCTGAGAGTTCCTCGAAATCACAATCTTTATACATTCAACTTAACTGATGTTAAACCAGAAGGTGACTTAACTTGTTTGGTGGCTAAAACATCCCTGGATGAGTCTACCAAATGGCATAGGAGGATGGTTCATGTGAATTTCAAGACCATAAACAAACTCTCTAAACTGGGTCTTGTTGAAGGTCTTCCTTCCAAAGTTTTCACCAATGATCATAATTGTGTTGCCTACAACAAAGGAAAGCAACACAGAGCCTCATACAAAGCTATTACTGCTGTGAGCATTATTTCTGAACCTCTTCAGCTGCTTCATATGGATCTTTTTGGTCCAACTCAAGTTAGAAGCATTGATCAAAAATATTTTTATCTGGTTATCACTAATGGCTATAGCAGATTTTGTTGGGTATTCTTTCTAAGGACTAAAGATGAAACATCCCAAGTGCTGAAAGACTTTATTACCCTTATTGAAAATCAGTTGAACAAAAAGGTTAAAGGAATTCGGTGTGATAATGGGACAGAGTTCAAGAATGCTATACTTATAGAACTGTGTAGGTCAAAAGGGATAAAAAGGGACTATAGCACTCCAAGAACCCCACAACAAAATGGGGTGGCTGAAAGGAAGAATAGGACCTTAATAGAGGCTGCAAGATCAATGCTGGCAGACTCTAAGTTACCCACCATGTTATCGACTGAAGCTGTTGGCACAGCTTGTTATGTCCTAAATAGGGTATCCATTACTATACCTCACTTCAAAACACCATATGAACTTCTCTATGGGAAAGTTCCGGCTATTCATTACCTTAAACCTTTTGGTTGTCAAGTGACCATTTTGAATACAAGTGATCCATTGGGCAAATTTGATGAGAAAGCTGATGATGGTTATATTGTGGGATATTCTGCTCATAGTAAGGCTTACAGGGTTTACAATTTATCTGCTAAGAAGATTGAGGAGACTTTGAACCTGAGGTTTCTAGAAGACAAGCCTAATGTTCAAGGACAGGGTCATGTTTGGTCTTTTGACCTTGATTACTTAAATGATTATTTGGGTTACTCTAGACATATGGCTAACCAACATGCAGGTTCTTAAGAGTCTCCAACTAACAGTGCAGGTACTATGGATGCTGATTCTGACAGTGAGTTTGAAGATGATGAACAACCCATTGTAGTGCCTTCTTTCTCCCCTAACAATTTTGCAGGTGACACTTCTAAAGATTCTACTTATGAGAGTGAAGATGACTCACACTATGCTGAGGACTTTGCTAAGCTTAAGAAACAAGAGTATGCAGCTAATCTAGATGCTGAGAGGAATGCTGAGGAGAGTGCAAGTGAAGCAATCAGTGGAAACAACAATTCTGCTGAAAGTGACCCTGTTTCTCCTATCATCACCAAATCTGCTGAAAGACATGCTGTTTCTACTCCTATTTCTACTAGAGTGTCAACAGACTTTGGAGAACCGTATACACGTTTTCCAAAACTCTCAGATCTTGGTCATCATCAACTGATAAAGTTTTAAAAGGTACCATTTTGAGGGGTCGTTTTATCCCTTATTTGATCACTTTTGTATCCGTTATTGCTTAATATCGTTCCTTTTCACTTTTTAGGTCTCTTGAAGGCAAAATGCTGGAATGGCACTTATTTGGACGAAAAGGCACGAATATACGAAGAAAATGGCCAAAGTCAAAATCGAGACACTCAAAGCTGCTGAAAACAGAAGGTGACGGCGTCACTACTTAACTGCGACCCCGTCGTAGGATTTTGTGACGGGTCAGAAGACAAAACTCGTATTTTCAAGAGACGGCGTCGGGCTTTAAAGGAGTAGACCGGCGCAACTCAGACGGCCTAGATGTGACCCAGACGGCGTCAGAAGCTGAAGAGGACGGCGTCACAGGCATAAGGTGACGCCGTCGCAAGGTTAACGTGGCCAAGACGAAACCCTAATGACGGCGACACGACGGCGTCACGAAACATAAGGTGACGCCGTCGCATATGTAATCTTATATATAGAATCCGAATTTTTCAGTTTTAAGGAGAGTCTTTTTGGAGTGAAAACCTAAAACCGAACCTAATGTGTCTTGTACAGTATTTTAGGGTTCTAAACCCTATTTTACATCAAGATAAGTATTTACTTCATCAATTCAATTATGTCTTTGATTATTTGTGTGTATGCTTGCATGTTCTCCATGTCCGGCTAATTTATTTGTGTGTTTGCTTAGGAAGTATGAAACTTAATTATTGAATATTGATTGGTTGTTTCTTATCTTAGTTGATTAATGATCTAGTAGTGCAATAGGTCATTCGTTGTGTACTTAATGCTTGATTCATCTTTGTGAACCTTAGAATATGATTACCTGAGTAGTTGTAGGCTAAACCATCCGAAGAGTGCCTTAGAGTAAGAGTTTATCATCCCTAGTGGGTTTTGTAGACGAGACCCTTTGGTAAGTTCAAAGAGTTAGGGAGAAACGCACACCCTACAACTTTAGACACACAACGCAACTAAGAATAAGGACGTGACAACTCAACCATCAATAGGAGATAATTAAGGAGTAGTAAAACCTAAGTAAACACATCTTTAAACTATCATACGAGTACACATAAATTAGACATAGACTCCCACAACCTTAGTTTAGATAATTAGATAATAGTAGAGTAATCGGTAGAAATACCAACCCCCCAAATCCAATACCCGAGATTCGTACCTTTCAATTTTATAAAATATAAAAATACAAAAAATAATCTTCCTCAACCTCAACCTTAGCGTAGTAACTTCTCACTAGCATTCCTATTCCCCTAGAGAACGATATCAATACCCGTGGCTTACCCTAATTACTACACTACAACGAATAGGTTCACTGCCTAGGGTGTTATAAAACTTGCTCGAAGAAAAGGAAGTTTCCTTGACCCCGAACGACGCGTGTAGCGTTATTAAATTTTTGGCGCCGTTGCCGGGGAATAGAATGGCTAGTTAGTAGTCCACCTCGTTTAGGTTCTTTGCTTGATTCCTATCAAGTAAATTTTTTCTCATTTTTTAGCTTTCTTTTAATATATCCCCCTTCTTCGTGACCTTTGTTCGTAACACCCATCACTTTTCATCATGGAGGATGATAACCAACCACCACTTGATAACCCAACACAAAAAAATTCAATGTCACTCAAAACCCAACCCAATAACCAACACAACCGTCGATGCCGCTATGTGAGTAGAAACACCGACCTTCAGGATTTGCAGAAAATATTCGATAGTACAATTAGGGAAGCTGTTGAGAAAGTAGTCAGCGCTGCTATAGTTGGCTCTATGATTAGCAGTAATTCGGACAGTGGCATGATAAACAACAACGTGGATGTGGAAAATAGTGCTTACTTCAATCTTTACCCCACTAAGGAAGAGATTGCGTACCATCAATACATAATCGATAATCCACGATCACCTATCATTAGGATATGCCCAAAGATTAGGAGAGGAAATCCCTGGAACCTAAAAATCCCTTGTATGATCGGATATAGGAGTGTCGACCACGCTTACATAGATACGGAATCTCCCATCAATGTAATGTCATCTGCTGACTACAATGACATTATGAATGAGCGACTCAATATTAGGAGAGACCCTAAGTATCCGGGAGAAGTTTGCAACTTTGTGGGAAGAGTCAAGGACGTGCATGTCTTTATAGGAAATTTCACCTACCTAGTTGATTTTATGGTCCTAGAAGATGTAGGATGCGTCATTGACTATAGTTTATCCCAAGTAGTGCTAGGGAAACCGTTTGTTGAAACATCTAGAATGAGCCATAACAAGCATGATGGAACAGTTAGGTTTAAGGAAGGAACCGATGAGATCACCTATAGGATGCCTTGGAAAACAACTGAGTATGGCCACTTGTCCATTTATGATCGAGACAATATCAAAGCTTTTGAGGACAAAAGCAAGGAAGATGTTGAAAAAGGTTATAAATTCATGTGGGAAAGAAGGAGGCATTATTACAAGGATTTCTTGACCCTAGGGCCTAGGTATAGAGTCGATGAAAATTTTGTCAACATGATAGAATTCTCATTAAGGATGTAAAACGAGGCAACGTAGGAGCACGACTTCGAGTCTAGCTACAAGACTCTTAAATAAAGAAAAGCGCTTCGTGGGAGGCAACCCATGCTTAATTGTTTGCTTGTTAGTGTCATGTATCTTTTATTAATTGTTTATCCTCATGTTTAAATTTGTAAAAATGCTTTATTTTGTTTTTAACCTCGTCTTAATTACATATAAAGGTATTTTACATAAGGGATAAGTGTAGGAAGGATTACACACGTTTTCAAAAGAAACGTAAACATGAGAATAACAATTAACTAAAAGATATATATGTTTGTTTGTTCAAGTCAAATGCTTGTATCGAGTCATAATGGATGTTTTTGCAGAAATGTTTCCAGATTCTAAAGATGTAAATTTTCCAGAAAATCGCAGACCAGTTTTTGTCAGGATAACCTGACGGCGTCAGGATTGCAACCTGACGACGTCAGGAAGGAGTAAAAACATCAGATTACTTTTTCTCGTTTTCTGAGCTACTTATAAATTTTTGGAATTTTCCAGGTCTTAATTTTCTTAGAAATTCTGTAAACATCCATTCCACAAGCATTATATCCTAGTTTAAATCGAGTCTTATATATATTATTACCGCCGATTTTACGCAAAGGTTTCGTTTGTTTTCTTCAAGTGTGCAGGTTTAGTTTGTCAAGAAGAAGTTACACAAGATTGGAAGGAGCTTTTCACGCAATAATTCTTCTTAAAAAGGATTTAACCACCACTTTATACGGATCCTACCGAGCTAATCAGGGGAGTATTAGTTTCTTTCATTTTTAATTACCTTCCATTATCATAACTTTGATACTTTCGGGGAACATTGGGGACAATGTTCAGTTTAAGTGTAGGGAGGGAAAATAAAACGGGAACTTTGAAACTATGCTTATCCTTGACTATTTGCTTTGTCCAATTGTGATTGTGTAATAAACCATGAGAAAATGTCGGTTAGGGTAATTTTGGCACCAAATTAAAATTTTTTTCATGACGTATAGGAGTGGGCCATTAGTCTTAACAAAAGCGTCTCACGGATAGGAAGTTGCATGACTAGCACAAAAACCCTTTACCACCCAAATTCCACCCAAAATGTGAGGATCACCCTTAGATTAGTAGGATTTAAAGCATTCATCTTCAATGCTTAGAGTGTGAACCGGTAGTATATTAGATTCTAGAACTTGTTTTGTGATGCATTTCGAGATCGCAAGTGAGGCTACACTTGTGTAGTTAGGAATAACTAAATGATAAGAGGCATTAGGATAAACCCTTGTTTGATACCCGTAATATAGTTACTTCTTCCACATCGGTTGAGTAATTCCCCCACACCCTTTGCGTTGTACTCATCTTTAGTACACGATACCCCTAGTTAACCCCTCAGAGCCTATCCTTTTCGCGGTTCTCGTGATGTTTCGGTTTTTCCGGAATATCAATGAAGAGCATTGTTTACACCCCACCCCTAAATATACACCCAAATCGCCTTAGCCTACCCCTTATGCACTCACTTTTAGTGCACTATTGTTATCACCCAAAACCCTTAGTTCAATTATCTGGTTGCTTGCATGAGTTGCTAAGTCGAGTCATATCCCTTGTATACAGTTTTGGGACGATTGGGATTCATGGGAAAAGTTAAAGTTTGTGAAATGACGGGAAGGGAACGTTAAATTCAAATTCCCTTTGTTTGTATAATAATGTACCCCAAGTCTTTTGATCTTTTCAATTCAGGTCAAATTAGTGTTAGAGTAATAAAAAACTCAAGTGTAGGGATGTGCCTATAAATCCCTATCATTTTGATGTTACCGTAGAGGATGGTAGAGTAAAAGTGTATGAAAAAAAAAAAAAAAAAAAAAAAAAAATTCGAAAAAAATAGAAAAAGAGAAAAAGAAAAAAAATATATAGAGTAAAAAAAAATAAAATAAAATAAACATACGGGCTACCATCCTACATCTATCTTTTAAATTTATGTTTGTTTATTTCCGTTACCTAGAGTTTTAGAGTGTCGAGTCTTGGCTTAGCAACGCCATTCTTCGTATGCTTGTAACATAGAGATTTTTGACTTGCCACCACTAAATAGCCTATCCCACCAAACCCTTATTTCCCTACCGTAAGCCTAACATTACAACCCTTTAAAAGACCTCTTTGATAGTCTTTCCTAGGTGCTTACGCCAAAGCGATGGAGATTTGATCTATTCTCAAGCCTATGGTAATCTATGTACTAGGACCGGTTAATGAGTGTTTATCTTCCATTTCCTATTTGTTATATTTCATATATACACCCGAGAGAGATGTGAGTATCCAAACACCCCATGTGAGGTGCTAGTATGTAATTTCCGTGCTTGTTATGACTTTTGCGAGGCTTATATGTGTTGTGGACCGTTTTAAATCAATGCTTAATGACCCCTAACTTATAAATTAATTGGCTAAAAGCACATTTGCTTGAGGACAAGCAAATACCAAGTGTAGGGATATTTGATAAGGTTTTAAAAGGTACCATTTTGAGGGGTCATTTTAGCCCTTATTTGATCACTTTTGTATCCGTTATTGCTTAATATCGTTCCTTTTCACTTTTTAGGTCTCTTGAAGGCAAAATGCTGGAATGGCACTTATTTGGACGAAAAGGCGCGAATATACGAAGAAAATGGCCAAAGTCAAAATCGAGACACTCAAAGCTGCTGAAAACAGAAGGCGACGGCGTCACTGCTTAACTGCGACGCCGTCGTAGGATTTTGTGACAGGTCAGAAGACAAAACTCGTATTTTCAAGAGACGACGTCGGGCTTTAAAGGAGTAGACCGGCGCAACTCAGACGGCCTAGATGTGACCCAGACGGCGTCAGAAGCTGAAGAGGACGGCGTCACAGGCATAAGGTGACGCCGTCGCAAGGTTAACGTGGCCAAGACGAAACCCTAATGACGGCGACACGACGGCGTCACGAAACATAAGGTGACGCCGTCGCATATGTAATCTTATATATAGAATCCGAATTTTTCAGTTTTAAGGAGAGTCTTTTTGGAGTGAAAACCTAAAACCGAACCTAAGGTGTCTTGTACAGTATTTTAGGGTTCTAAACCCTATTTTACATCAAGATAAGTATTTACTTCATCAATTCAATTATGTCTTTGATTATTTGTGTGTATGCTTGCATGTTCTCCATGTCCGGCTAATTTATTTGTGTGTTTGCTTAGGAAGTATGAAACTTAATTATTGAATATTGATTGGTTGTTTCTTATCTTAGTTGATTAATGATCTAGTAGTGCAATAGGTCATTCGTTGTGTACTTAATGCTTGATTCATCTTTGTGAACCTTAGAATATGATTACTTGAGTAGTTGTAGGCTAAACCATCCGAAGAGTGCCTTAGAGTAAGAGTTTATCATCCCTAGTGGGTTTTGTAGACGAGACCCTTTGGTAAGTTCAAAGAGTTAGGGAGAAACGCACACCCTACAACTTTAGACACACAACGCAACTAAGAATAAGGACGTGACAACTCAACCATCAATAGGAGATAATTAAGGAGTAGTAAAACCTAAGTAAACACATCTTTAAACTATCATACGAGTACACATAAATTAGACATAGACTCCCACAACCTTAGTTTAGATAATTAGATAATAGTAGAGTAATCGGTAGAAATACCAACCCCCCAAATCCAATACCCGAGATTCGTACCTTTCAATTTTATAAAATATAAAAATACAAAAAATAATCTTCCTCAACCTCAACCTTAGTATAGTAACTTCTCACTAGCATTCCTATTCCCCTAGAGAATGATATCAATACCCGTGGCTTACCCTAATTACTACACTACAACGATTAGGTTCACTGCCTAGGGTGTTATAAAACTTGCTCGAAGAAAAGGAAGTTTCCTTGACCCCGAACGACGCGTGTAGCGTTATCATCAACCCAAAGCTGGCATCTTCACCTCACCTTCCTATGACACTAATTTTGAACCTACTGTGACTAATCTTGATACCTCAATTGAAGTCAACACCACTGCTACTAAAAGGATCAACAATACTCATCCTCAGTCCAATATTATTGGTGATCCTAATGCACCTGTTAGAACTAGGGTTACTGCGACAAGTTCTAAATATGGTCAAGTAGCTTTTATCTCTTATGTCTCAAATCAGCAAAGGGACAATCACACAGACTATGAACATTGTCTGTTTGCTTGTTTTCTTTCTCAAGTGGAACCAACCAGTGTTACTCAGGCTCTTGAAGACTCAAGTTGGCTTGAAGCAATGCAAGAAGAGATGCAACAATTTCAAAATCAGCAAGTTTGGATCTTGGTACCACTACTTGATGGCAAGTATGCAATTGGGACTAAATGGATTCTGAAGAATAAGAGAGATGCAAGAGGTGTTGTTATTAAAAACAAAGCAAGATTGGTTGCTCAGGGGTATAGACAAGAGGAGGGGATTGATTATGATGAAGTGTTTGCACCTGTGGCTATAGTTGAGGCCATACGGATTTTCTTGGCTTATGCATCTTACATAGGTTTCATGGTCTTTCAGATGGATGTTAAAGGTGCTTTTCTGTATGGTGAAATAGAAGAGGAGGTTTATGTCACTCAACCTAAAGGATTTGAAGACCCAGATCATCCTAATCATGTTTACAAGGTAGTCAAAGCTCTCTATGGACTACATCAGGCACCCATAGCTTGGTATGCTAGGCTTTCATCATTTCTAGTGAAGCATGGTTATAGAAGAGGTGCAATTGATAAGACACTTTTCCTTAAGAAGAATTCCACAGATATCATTCTTGTGCAAGTGTATGTGGATGACATTATTTTTGGATCCACAAAAGAAGCTTGGTGCAGGGAGTTTAAGGAGCTTATGAAGGGAGAGTTTCAGATTAGTGCTATGGGAGAGTTGACTTTCTTTTTGGGTCTCCAAGTTCAGCAGAAACCTGATGGTATCTTTATCAGTCAGGACAAATATGTGAGGGACATCTTAAAGAAATTTGGTATGGAGAGTGTCAGGATTGCCACTACACCTTATGAAGCTCCAAAAACAAAGACCAACAATGAAGTAGATCCACCAGTGAATGTTCATTTATACAGATCTATGATTGGTTCTTTGATGTATTTAACAGCTTCAAGGCCTGATATTACTTTTGCTGTGAGTGTTTGTTCTCGACATCAAGTCACTCCACTAACTTCCCATCTCAATGCTGTCAAGAAGATCTTTAAGTACCTCAAAGGTCAACCTTATTTAGGCCTTTGGTACCCAAAAGAGTCTCCTTTTAAGCTGGAAGCATATAGTGATAGTGACTATGCTGGTGCAAATCTGGATAGGAGGTCCACCACTGGAGGTTGCCAATTCCTTGGAAAGAGATTGATTTCTTGGCAATGCAAGAAACAAACTATTGTGGCTACCTCATCTACTGAAGCAGAGTACGTTGCTGCTGCAAATTGCTGTGGACAGGTTCTTTGGATACAAAATCAATTGTTGGATTATGGGTATAACTTCATGAACACAACAATTTTTATTGATAATCAAAGTACCATATGCATTGTTAAAAATCTAGTTTTTCACAGTCGAACAAAACATATTGAAATCAGGCACCACTTTATAAGAGATGCCTATGACAAACATTTGATAAAAGTGGTTAAAATTCACACTGATGATAATGTGGCAGATTTGTTAACAAAGGCTTTTGATGGACCAAGGTTTCAACACCTTGTGGTCCATATTGGTATGCTTAACCCTTAACTGCAAAGTTTAAGGGGAGGCATAGGCCTTAGGGGAGGCATATGCCTCAGGGGAGGATTTGTGTACACTTTGCATGTTTTTATGTAAATTTGTAGATTTTTGTGTATAATTTTGTTTACTAACACTAACCAGCTAATGTAATGATAGTTTTGTTTTTCTTTGTTTGGTTTGTGTGTTTCTCTGTCTGTTTTGCTTTGCAGAATGCTTATCTAAGTTGAAGTTCATCATGATTGGTCAAATGGAAAATGGTCAAGTAAGCTTAAAAGCTTGTTTCTACTGAAATCAAAGTACTGAAGTGAGCAATTTGTTTCCACTGAAGATAAAGTACTGAAGAGAAGTAATTGAAGTCAAATTGTTCTTTCATTCATTCAAGAAACAGTTTACAGCTTACAGCTTACAAATTACAATCAACTTCAAATGCAACTACAAGAACAGTTCTATACATGATCTACTAAACCTATTCTAGCTCATATCATCTATTCCAACAGCTGTTGGATATGCACGACCGCTCATATCTTCTGTTCCAGCTGCTGGATATGCATTTGTGATATGCATGACCACTATGACGAGGAAGCTTAGGATCAAAATGGGAAGGATGAATTGATGAAAATGATGATGATGAAGATGACCACACATGTCCTTTGTGCTTCATCTACTTGGTTTCACCAAAAAGCAATCCATCCACCCTCCTTAAGCCCTTCCCCTATACGATATGTGATGAAGCACCAAACCATGGCGCAGGAAGAGCAAGCACCACCTCTCTTTCGACACGAGGCCTTTGTTGAGGTTGAGATGTTGAAGGTTGGGGGTAAGATGTTCTTTTCTTAGTGGACCCATCAGAGTCATTAGAAGACTCACTTGGATTCACTACACTATCATCATCTAAAGAACTGAGAAATGGGGATTTCAAAGGTCGAGGGTCATATGGATATGGGAAAAACTTAAGGAAATCACTAGATGATGATGATGATGGAGAAGAGGTTGGATCAACAACCTCTGGTTTATTATTCATGGTTTATTATGGTTGATTGTGTTTCATGGTGAAATTAGGGTTTGTGATGGTATTTGGGGGTAATTGATGAGAGATAAGTGTGCATTGGGGATTGTTTTATAGACGGGTTCAAGACTTAATGAGATTTAATGTGAGTTGGGTGAAACAGTAAAAAGGTATTTACTGAAGCTTCTTGAATACGTGATTTGCTTCTGCTGATTGATATACTTCAGCAGAATGACCATTGTTTCTGCTGAAGTTGAAATTTAAATTTGGTAAAAGGTTGCATTACACGTCAGCTTTGGTCAATAACTTAATTAATTTGACCAAACTTTGGGAAACTTCTACTTATACCCTATTCGCATATCTTCGTCTAATATTAACTGATTCCTTCTTTATTCGATTTAAACACACCTTCAGTTGATTGAATCATAACCCATTATCCAAATTTCTCATGGCGCTTCAATTCAAGCATGGTCATAATAAAGTCGCTTTTCTAGGAACAGCTAAGGGTGATGATTTGTATAGACCAATGGTGGAATTCTTGAAGAGGTCTAAGATTCATTATGCTTTAACACATTCTCCTAATGCTATATATGAATCATTGGTTACTCAGTTCTGGGCGTCTGCTTCAAAACGAAGTGAAACAGAGATTGTGGCTATGGTTGATGATGTCGAGTATGTTGTGACAAAGGAGTTGATCAGAAGTCAACTTCATTTGGATGATGAAAATGGGGTTTATCACTCTAATTCAGCAGTGATACTTGATGGGCTGAGAGCTATTGGATACCAAGGTGAACGAACAGACATGTGGCTCAAGAATCAGCTATGCCCGATGTGGAGGTTTTTAGTTCACACATTGCTTCAGTGCATAAGCAATAAATCAGGAGGATGGGATCAGTTTTCTACACAATTGGGATGTGGTATTGTGTGTCTTTCTCAAGGGTTAACTTATAATTTTTCCAAGTTTATTTTTGATAACATGGTTGAGAATATTCAAAAGAAAAAGCATAAGTTTTTAATGTACCCTAGGTTTTTGCAAATGATATTAGACACTAATACCCGAGCCCAAGCCTTTTATCCCATAGGAGCTTTATCTGCTAAACTATTTACTTCAATGAGAACTAAATATGAGGGGACACATTATCCTTTACTAGCAGCTATGGTGCCTCAGGGGAATGAGGCTGCTAATGAGGACAATGTTGTTAATAATCCACCTTCTACCAATGTTACTGCTGATGGTAATCCTTCAGTTGCCATTGATGAGGGCCCTTCTACAACTGCTGAAGCATCTAATATTTCTCCTGACCAACCTCCATCTATACCTTCACCTAGACTTAGTCCTAGTCCACCACCTACTCAGGTTAGTCTTGATGAGTTTGAGTCTGAACCTAATCGACTGACCACACCTAGTCCACTAAGGGAACCATTTAATGAAGGTTCTCCTCATGTTGAACATGACCATGTTTCTCCTGAAAGATCCAATGAAGTTCCCATTACCACTGAGCAATCAGATGGTGGAACTGAGGACCCTATTACACTTACATCTGTCTATGCTTTAGTGAACAGGTATGCAGCTGAGGTGGCTAATCTTAAAAAGGAACTTGCAGAGACTAAATCTTCTCTTGGTAATGAGATTGTGGAGCTAAAAAATAAGGTTCAGAGTTTGGAAGAACAACTTGGGCATCATTCCAAAAGAAGACTAGTGGTTTCTTCTGATGAAGAGCAAGAGGATAATCCATTTGGTTCTCTTAAGATTTTAGCTGATGTGGCTCAGAAGACCAATGATCCTTCACCTATTGTTACTGAATTGTCAAAGAAGAAGGAACCCATACAATTTACTAGACAAAGGAGAAGACATTATTTGAATAAGAGTACTGCTGAAGCTTCAAAGGAACAGAGTATTGAGCATCTTTCAACTGCTGAAGACACTATGACTGATGTACATATAGAAGATGTTGGTTCTACACCTGGTTAAGATACTTTTGTTAAAGAACCATCAAATCCTACATCTTCAGCAGATGATCAAGGAGTGTTTTTTGCTGGGAGAAGCTTTAATTTGGATCCAGCAGCTGATGTCTTTTCTACACCTGTTGAAGAGTCGTCTCAACATGTTTCTTCTGTTGCACATTTGGGTGTATCTTCTGAAGTTCCTACTATGGATATTCCTCAAGCTGGTTCTGCTAAAGAGTCTGCTGATACAGAGAAAGAAGTTTTGATTGATGCAGAACTTGGTACAAATCTGGTAAGTGAACAGGAGTTGCAAGAGCAAGAAAGAATGTTAGCTGAATGTGCAGAGAGAAAGAAAAGTGAGGACTTGGCTAAACAGACGGCAACTCAGTCTTCTCCAAATTTACCTCCTGAGAGAGAAAGGGAACTGGATGAAATGCGTGCTCAGATCCCTGATGCACATTGGGATACTTATACTCAGCAAGCTATTTCAAATCCTACGCTTGCTCAGAGTATCTTAGGTGCAGACTTCGATAGTGATACTTTTGTGGCTCAAATGGTGGCTCGAGGACAACGATTAAAACAAGAAGCAGCTACAAAGCGGAAAGCCCTAATTGCTCAAAAGAATAAGGCAAAGAGAGAGAGAGACCACAAACTGAAGCACAGAAGAAAGCACAAATGAGAATTGTGGTGAAAAATCAGAGTTCTTCTCTGTATAACTATGGTTTATCAATGAAGCAAGCCTTGGCTTTGCCTGATCATGTCTTGATTAGTAAGTATAATCAAATTATGAAGTTCTCTTCATCGTCTTCCGCACCTTCTTCCAACTTGAAAAGGATTGCTGAGAATGAAGTTGCACCAAAGGCCAAAAGACCCAAGTTTGTTGAGATTGTGGAGAATTTTGATGATATTCCACCTAAGGTGATCTCTCCAGTGGTTACTACTGAAGCAACTACTGAAGTCTATCATTCAACAAGCAAGATCCTTTCTACTGAACCATCTGTTGTTTCCCCTAGATATGCCAACTTTTAATCCAACTGTGGCATCTGCTGATGCAAAAGGAGATACTTTGATTAAGGAAGTTGACAAGGTTTCATCTACTGAACCTTCTACTGTTTCTTCTGAAGCACCTAATATACCAGCTACTACTCCTTCTGTGGCATCTGTTGATACAGAGGGCGGTGGTTTGGTTCATGAAGCTGACACAACAACTGTCAAATCTAAAAGGGCAAGACAGGTGCTTAACAGAATGAATGCCATTCGTGATGGTGTTCCACCTAAGTCCTCTTCTACTTCTTCAAGTCCTACTACCGATGTCACTGAAGAATCTGAAGATGTACCATCTTTGGGAATTTATATACCTGGTAGGCGGATGAAGAGGATGTCCAAAAGAAAACACACGTCTCGAAGGAGATCGTTGAGATTAGCAAGGTCACATGCGTCTAAGGATACGGCATCTCCCAAGCATATTCCTTTGAACCTAGAGGCTGCTGTGTCAACCTTCATTAAAGAGGGTTCTGCTGGTGATTTTCCTGAGAGATCTCATGATGTGTTGCTTAATTGGACTTTGACAGATGCCGAGCTTAATGTCATTTATCGATTGGATCAATCTTCCATGCAGTTCAACTTTTTGAAGGAGATATTCCATTTGGTAGACAGGGCAGATTTGCTTACTTTGTATACTCTTGTCTCTAAGCATTACCATTATCATAAACCACAGGGTTCTGGGATGTTCCTATTGGGAGATCTTCATGTCCTGTTTGACTCCCAATCTCCCAATGGTAAAGGATATTTTATTTAGAAGAACTCACATTTGTGGCAGGTTGAGTCTTGGAGATTTTATCCTCTGCCTCGTGTGCATGTGGTGGAGACAAAGGGTGGAATTACTGTCTGTATGTTTGCT
The DNA here is from genome assembly GCA_019973895.1 of Chrysanthemum seticuspe. Classification (NCBI taxonomy): domain Eukaryota; kingdom Viridiplantae; phylum Streptophyta; class Magnoliopsida; order Asterales; family Asteraceae; genus Chrysanthemum; species Chrysanthemum seticuspe. The sequence goes on from BPTQ01000005.1 coordinate 294,743,689, forward strand.
GAGAGGACTTATCCATTATCTAAGAGGCTTATGGAAAAGATGCTTAGACAGAAGTTGGAAGTTTCTCCAGAACCGGTGGGGAATGATAGGGTATATGCTGAACAACTGGTTGGTTTGATTAAAACTCAGCTTCTGCAACATGATTCATCTTGATTATGGTATTTTGTATAATTTGTAATATTTGTTTTCTTTCTTAAAAAAAA
>BPTQ01000005.1:294743991-294785430 GCA_019973895.1 Chrysanthemum seticuspe
TGCTTTTAGCTTTTCGATATATGAACTAAAAAACACGACAATATATTGTTTGAGACTCAATACGACAGCTAAACGTATCAATTTCAAAGCTAAATAATACATAATACACATCTCAAACAACTTATTTGAGTCAAAGAAACACATATATAACTAGTCGAACAGATTTCGATTTCTAAACGTAAAAACACCAAAATCTATTTCTAGAGGCTTAATACGACACCTTCGTTTAAGGATATCCGAACCGCAAACGCGCAGTGTACGTTGTCACTTATTCTAACCTAAACAACTGATATTCCTCATTTTTGGTAACAAACAAACACAGATTTAACGTTATTCATCATTTCATAAAAACCTAACTTCAAATATAGTGATAAAAATCATTACTTTTAGTAAAAAAACATTATTCGTCATAAGAAAACGATATTATTACAAAGTTAAGTTTACATAGAGTGATAAAAATCACTACTTTAAGTAAGCAAACACAAATTTAACCTCATTTATCGTCAAATATGTTATTATTTTGAAGTTAAAAGTTATAAAAGTATAGTTTCTATACTATACCTTACAGCTGAGAGAGAGTGAAAAAAAAAGCTTAAAAATGAATATGAATGTGTGAGAGTTTGTGTGTGTATGTATGATGTATCATAAAACTTGGAGAGCAAATAAAATGGTTTGTGTGAGTGTATTTGGGTATGTATAATGATCATGAAATTTTATGTCATGTGCATGTATGTATATATATGGGATCCTTTTGTTGTTGATGCACCACTACATGAAAAAGGACAGCAGGCGGGATTGTGTCTGTCCTTCACCATCGTGTACAATTACTAATCTGTCCTTGCTAAATACTCAAATGTAATACTGTAAAAAATGTAAAAATGTAAAAATGATATGTTGGTGGAGGACTAAGCTAGTAAGACTAGGCGTAATGGTGACCGTGGTCACCACTGCCACATCAGCGCCAACTCAGTACAACCTTCTTCATGTCCAAGTTAGTGTAATCGCTTGCGATTATCAACATTTTGCATTAACAATGTAGTACTAATAACTAATAATAAGCAAATATTGGTGATCAACATAAGATATAATAGTGGTATACTTAATCTTATTAAGTAGAAATTATATATGAAAAATACGTGATGTATCATGTTGTAGGAGCATTACCAAAATTTTCAGGCAAAAGAACAAAAAGGACAAAATAGTAGTGGTATTTTAACCAAGGATAAGTTACCATTTTGCCCTTTTTTTATTTACAATAAAACGTGACTATGGCAAGTTATTTCTAGCTAGCTTATTTTATGGATGTGTAACGGTTGTTAAAAAAAAGAGTAAATTACACCGTTCGTCCTTGTGGTTTGCGTTGACCGCAGGGTTTAGTCCTTTGACCAAAAAAATTGCACCGTACGTCCTTAAGTGTGAAACGTTATGCGCCGTTCGTCCTTTGACCAAACGACGTTAAGTTTGACCGTTAAAAACCCATCACGTGACTTGCACATGAGGGTAAATTCGTCATTTCATGACCATAAGGACGAACGGTGTAATTTATGTGGATAAGACCATGTGGTATATCACCCACATCACCACACACAAACACATATCATCACCTCCATTTTCATCTTTCTCTCTCTCCCTTTCAACCCTAGCCGCCGGCCAACCTTCACGTCACCACCATCGCCACACCGCCGCTCCCCCAACTACACCACCCACCTCAAAACACTCCACTCACTTCCCTCTACACGATCCCCAAGGCCACACGCTCAACCCCCTCCCCCTTCCCCTCGTACGTCACTCATGCGCCACCTAACACCACCACAATGCCACCACCAGTCATTTTATTGTGTCAAAACGAAGGTAGGTTCGAAAACTCATGACTTTGAGTCGTTTTTGTTGGTAACTCGTGGTGAGTCACGAGTTGACTCACTATCTTGTTGGGTTTGATGTATAAAAACATAGGAAATGGATTCTTGTTAAATAAAAACGTGTTAAATCTTGTTGGTATCCGTGTTTGATTAGCGCGTCGTGTCGTATGTGTCATGGCAGCCAAGCCGAGAGCCATGGCTCTCAGTGCGGACTCATTTTTCTTGTTTGATTCTTGAGTTTTGATGTTATTTATCTTCTTGTTATTCTTGTTGTTTCGGGTTTCGGATGAAAACCCATTTGATGAAGTTAACTTGGTATTTGGAAGTTGAAAATGGGTTTGGTTTTTGATGTTGTCGAATGGGGACAAGCCCTCGAAGGGCGTTTGGTTTCTTGGTTGTCAAGGAGATTGTGGGTAAAGACCCTCGAGGTCTCGACAATTTTTGTTGGAGGTTGATATATTGTAGTTGTTGTTGTTGAGTTGGACATGGTAATGGGATTCGAGACATGTTGTGAGGAGGTGATGAGTTTGTGGCTTGCATTATGTGTGCTCTAAGCAGCCTTTATGAAATGACGAGTTACCAACAAAAACGAGGTCTCGACAATTTTCAATCATGTACCAGAAGTTTGTGAAGTAGGACGGGAGCTGCTGTGGTTCCCCACGATCGGTCCTTAAAGGTGGCAACTGGAAAGAGAAGGAGAATGAAGAAAATGAGTATAAGTAGTATTTGTAACGAAGAAGGGTTATGTCTGTTTCCGTTTAAATAAAAGCCATGGTTATCCATGGCTTGTATCGTCTTTTTAAGTTCCTTGTTTGTCTATCGAGTGATCGAGTCTATTACTATTATGTTGGATTATTGGGTTGCTAAACCCCCTTATGTTCTTGTTGAGTAATGGCATAATTTTGCCTCATTTGGTTTTTAATTAGCATTATGTGTGCCTGTGTCTACATGGCATACTCCATATAAACACACATAAACTACACCGTTCGTCCTTGCACCATTCATCCTTATGGTCATGAAATGACGAATTTACCCTCATGTGCAAGTCACATGATGGGTTTTTAACGGTCAAACTTAACGTCGTTTGGTCAAAGGACGAACGGTGCATAACGTTTCACACTTAAGGACGTACGGTGCAATTTTTTTGGTCAAAAGACTAAACCCTGCGGTCAACGCAAACCACAAAGACGAACGGTGTAATTTACTCTAAAAAAAAATGAACTACTAAAAGTTTGACTTCAATAAATAATATTATGGCGGGAAGACCACTATATCTATCTATTTGGTGATAATCAAGTCATATTTACTTCATTTGACTTCAACAAATAACGAACACTATGATTCACTAATTTAATTTTTTTTTTTAATTAGTAAAAAAAATTCTGCCCGGTAAAATATATTACTCTAAAAAGACCGTTTAAGTACAATGGAATGGGTCTTAGGTACCACATTAACCGCAGGCAAACGCTTGACACAACCACTAATCATTTATGACATGCCATAAACGACAACTAGCTACAACCAACTAGTCCTCCAAACCAAAAACCAACATAAAAGATACAATTTACGCAAACTATAAAGCAACCTAGTTAAGACAAAAATCTTGAATTTTAGAAGCCTTTAACTGAGCAGGAGAGAGGCCAAAATCATCAGCATCATAATTGTTGCCATCGCCCGTATCCGCTTTCCATTGTTTATAAAGACTATGCTCCTTACCTCTACTATCAGAATATAAAGTCCCAATGTGATCCTCAAAAACTTCATCATCATTGCTATCAGAAACTATCACATTGCCCACCTTATAGCTTGTGTTTCAATGATACCATATATTATGTGAGAGGCTCCTTAAATAAAACGATTGTAAGTTCAAGTTTTGCTTAGGACGTGTGAGATAGATTTTGGTGTATAATTGTGTAAAATAAATAGTTTTCGTTTAAAAAAAATTAATCATTTGTTTACCTAGAGCTTTTATCATTATAAAAAACCATATCAAGAAATAAAATGTGTTTTATTAATCTCTTGTTAAATGAAAGTATTTTATCATATTTTTATTGTGTAAAATAAAAGGGTTGTACTATTGGAACTCCCCCTATGATGTCACATCATAGGGGAATATTCCTTTTGTCCCCCACTTTTTTCAGTACAACACAGTTTTTTGTCAGTTTATGTTCCGTATTTCTGATAGTTTTAAGCGTTTGATTTATTAAACTTTATATTTACTGTTCCGCATTTCCAGGTTTATAGCTTTTTGATATAAACAAAACTATAAAAATAACAAAAAAATAAAGGGGGTCAATATAAAAATATAGCCACCGTCCCAATAATCCCACCCAAATAAAAGCATCGTTGGGGTATCCTAACAGTCCACAGCTTTAGTGCCAACGTGGCTGATATTGTCCCCTCTGCTGCATATCTTTCTGTAATTCTGTTATGTATGTGCTGCATGTCATTTTTCCTTTCACCTTCTTTTTGTTTTATTCACTTTTAATTAATGGACTAAGTGAAAATATCAACACAAAACAAAAATTGTAATTCATCCATATGTATTTACTGGTCAAGTTATTATATTATACACATTTCTATATCAAGAATACATGCAAATCTATTATCAAAACCCTTATTTAAATGCATTTTTAAGATTCAAAAACTTTAACTTCATTTTTCTAATATACTTTATCATTTGTCAATTGGACAGCTAAACTCAAGGGTCTCCTTTTTCGGGTTAACGAAATGCCTTGTAACAAAAATGGTCATGTTTAAGAGGCCACGGTAGCACAAAAGGTTTTATCCAAAAAATATGATCGTTTGAAGAACAACAATAAGAGTAACGAAAAACAAACATGCTGAAAAAATTGTAACATACACTAGGCCATCACACAACTATCAGGGGGGTGTTACATAGAAATAAAAACATAATTAAAAGACAAAACAATGGAAATAATTTTTTTGACATTAAAGATATAAAATCTTATATATTTCCCAAATTTATGAGATTATTGGGTTAAATAAAGGTGTTAGAGCCAGGTGTGGTAGCTCAAGCCAAAGGGCCATTTCAGCGTTACTTTTGCTTTTCAAACTTTTTTTCACTTCCCGTATCACTCACATATCAAAATACCTTTCGATCCTTCACTCATAACTCAATCCAAAACATCACTTTTGTGTTACTATTTTATTTTATTTTCCATTTTTCTAAACCAACTAATTTTTTCACTCATAATAAAAATACAAGTAGAATACACCATTCGTCCTTTTATTTGTACCCAATATACGCGGGGAGTCATATTTTAAATAAATACATCCAAGGTCCCTAGTGTACATTTTTTGCCAGTGTTACAAAAAAGGACCTATAAAGCAGATTAATATCGTCGCCTAGGCGCTACTGGGCCATCAACATTTCCAATTTGTTTAAATCGGTCAACTATGGTCAACGGTGATCAACGATTGTCTACGGTGGTCAAACTTGCCGGAATCTTGCAAATTTTGTCAGAAATACCCAAAACTTGCCGCAAACTAGTTTTAATCACTATAGTCGTTTATATCTATTACAAGATATTTTTTAACATTGCCGAAAATATCCAAAACTCGCCGAAAATACCCAAAACTTGCTGGAAATCCCAATCCGATTAATCATCGATTAATCCCACTTAGACAAATTACAAGTGTTAATACAAATAATGTCTAAAAACGTTATTTATAATTTTCGAATTCTCTACGTTTTGATAATTAAAAAATGTATAAACATTCTACGTCAAAATAAACGTAAACAAGTTGTTTGTCCCAAAAAATTTAAAAGATTTTTTTTTTTTTTTTTTTTTGGGTATTATAACTGGGTTTCCGACTCGACATTGCGAGCCAACTAATCCCAGGGCGACTACTCTTTTGGATAGCCCAAAGTCGGCGCAGGTGAACCTCCGTGGCCAATGGGAGATTAATTATCTCCCGAGAGTTCGAACCCAATACCTCTAGGCACTTTCGTCCTAAAAGGCTAAGCCCTTACCAATGAATCACCCCCATTGGTTGAAAAAGGTTTTAAAAGAGTACTAAACAAAAAAATATTTAAAAGTTCGTAACAATGTAAAAATGATATGTAGGCGGAGGCCTTAACCAAGGTAAATAACGTTTTTTATTTTAAACGAAACGGACTTAGGTGGTTTTTGTTTATAACTTAATTGACTTAATATGAAAAAAACTGAATTCATTAAGTCATACTAAAACTATTTGTTTATAACTTAATAGAGCAACATGACTGAAAATATTAAGCAATAAAACCGATGCTGTCTGCATTAAGTCATCTCTTAATTAGGTGATCATCGGTGATTATCAACGTTTTGCATTAACAATGCAATATTATTCAAAATGTTACTCTTATCAAAGTAATTAAATTTGAAAAATAAATGAGGTATATGGTGCATGAATTAATGTATCAATATTGTGGGAGCATTACTAATGTTCAAAAATTTCAGGCAAAGGAAGAAAAAAGACAAAATGGTAGTGGTGTTGTCTTAACCAAATGTAAGTTACCATTTTGCCCTTTTTGTTTACAATAAAATGTTGCAACGTGACATTGGCATGTTAAGGGTTAGAAAATACTGTATGTTACACGAATGAATACAGGGGATGTTCGTTACTAATAAAATAGTAAATTTCAAATTGTACTAAAAAGCATTTGACTAGATTGACTAATATGGCGGGAAAACCACATTGTCCGAAATATCTATTTGTTGAGAAATTCATTAATTAATTCAAGAGTAAATTACACCGTTCGTCCTTGTGGTTTGCGTTGACCGCAGGGTTTCGTCATTTGACCAAAAAAGTTGCACCGTTCGTCCTTAAGTGTGAAAACGTTATGCACCGTTCGTCCCTTGACCAAACGACGTTATGTTTGACTGTTAAACTCGGGTAAAAATACTAAAATACCCTCACTATCTTCTTCTCTTAACCTACTTTACGCTACTTGTTCACAGAAACAGATTTCAATGTAGTAAACAAGAAACTGAGTAATACTCAAAACCAAAGTCAAAATTAAAACAGTAACAGTCTTGAATAGATAAATGTATCAAAATTAAAACATCTGGTAGATATAGAACTAGCTATGCAGGCTTAAGATCTTGGCTTCTCTTTCTTCTCCTTGAAAAGAGCCAAAAGAGAGAAACCAGAAACCTTCACGACCTTGAACCTGACTCTAGGAATATCTCCCACGGCATGCCCTTTACATCCAGTCCTTCCATTCTAAGGAGCCACAATCTACTCTATTTCTATACCACAGAAACGAAGTTGCTTTAATGTCTTGTAAGATTTTCCTACTATCCGCTTGAACATTATCGAAACGCCTTTTGTTCCTTGCTAGCCAAATACACCAGCAAGTCGAGAAAAAGATTCCTTTCAGCACCTGTTTGGACTTCTTGGTAGCACCTGTATCCTTATGAAACCTGAAAATATCCATGGGAGAGAACAGAAGCAGCGGTGGAACCTTGCACCATTCTCCGACTCTCGCCCAGACTTCCATAGCTACTTCACTCCGGTGAACCCCCCCCCCCCCCCCCCCACAATAATCTTCTTATTAACCCTTCTCTGCTAGTCTGCTATATCGCCAAGGTCAAAAAGCCAAAAATCCCAAAATGGATATATGGCATCCATCTTTCTTCTTCTCATGTTCATACTCCTAAATACATGAAACAATTTGTCTCCCCACTCCTTTTACTGCCACCATACGCACGAGCCACCCAAGGTCAAGGAAGAGAAGCACACATCACTATCACCACCCAAGGTCAAGGCATCCCACTTATACCTCTATTTACTGATTCAAATGGAAAGAAGCACCAATTCAGTTTTCATCACCATTTTTACAAAAATTAGGATTGAGTAAAAGTTAGGGTTTTTGAAAATTGAATTGGGGGTTTTGCAGTTAAAGGTGTATACAAGACAATTCAAGCTTCAATTTAGTGGTATCATGAAGGAATCGTGGTCAAATTCCGGTGACGTGGTTGGGGTCACGATAAAGTGATGTTCAAAAGAATCACGGGGTCACGATCTACACGATGGGGTCACGATAAACACCTAAATGAATTTTTCTCTTCTAGTTCGCTTTGATAAAACAAGTGGATAGTAACTAAATGTCTTAAAGCAAGATGTACACAAGTGAGATGTAGGTATTAGTGGTGTTTGATTGGTTGTGGTGTCCAGCAGCTGGGTCGAATGAAAAAAAATAGCGTATGTGGCGTCGGAGAAGATGGCAGATGATGGTGGTGGCTGCCGGTTTAGTGAGTAAATGAAGAGTGTTAATGAAAAATGAAAATAAATGAAGAGAATATATGTTTATATAAATCTGGGGTGTAGATCTATTGTTCAAGGTAAAATGACGGAAATACCCTTTAAAAAACCTTAGTTAACTGACGTTAGTGGGAATTTGTGGGCCCAGATGGATGGAGGGACGAACGGTGCATAACGTTTTCACACTTAAGGACGGACGGTGCAACTTTTTTGGTCAAAGGACGAAACCCTGCGGTCAACGCAAACCACAAGGACGAACGGTGTAATTTACTCTTAATTCAATAAACAACCTATTATCAAAGATGTCCGGTGATAAGGCTATCTTAATATTCTTACACAATGTCTCAGGTTCAAAACTCACTATATAAATAAATATTTAGGGTCGCGCTTACATCTTAGTTAAGACTCACACTTCCTAAATAACCTAAAAAAAACTAAACTTAATTCATCTATTGTTTTAGTTTAATATAATGAACTTAAACAAAATCAAATCAGAACGGTCACATGATGCGATCAAGCGCCAAGTCATTCTGATTGGTTGACGGACCCCGTATTTTATGTCAAACAAAATATTGCATTCGGTTATTAGCTAAGCTTGTTGCTAGTCCTTGTACAAAATTCACAAAAAGATGATATGTCAAAATAGTAGACAATAGATGTTACGTGCAAGTGAAAAGTAGTCACAAATATATTCTTACACTCTGTTCCCGCGTATAAAATGGAAAGAAGATAGATGGAGAAGGAAAGAAAGATAGAAGCAAAGAAGAGAAGGATAAGAAATGTTTTTTTATCTTGTGTTTCCGAGTTGAAAAAAAAAGAGGAGGGAGGGGGGGGGGGGGGGGGGGGGAGGGGGAGGATATAAGCGAAAAAGGCTTTAAAATCAACTTCACTACATTTCATCCTAATTTGAGAAGAAAATCAAGAGAGTAATTTTTGTGTAATTTACTATTCTTTATTTTCTTCTTATCTTCTAAAATATCTCAGGAACACATTTTTTTGTTATCAACCCAAACCTTTCCCTTTCACTCCAAATTATTAACTCAGGAACAGAATGTAAGTTTGTTTGCAGCAAAAATTGGTCGTTGGTAAGATTTGTTTTATCACAATAACTATACTATAATACAAGGAATACATATACACAAAAAAGAAATTTGATTGGTTAACGAACTCGAAAATAACTACAGAGATCGGTCACATGATATGGTCAAGCGCAAAGTCATGTTGATTGGTTGATGGATCCCGTATTCCATGTCAAACAATATTGCAACCGGTTATTAGCTAATCTTGTTGCTAGTCCTTGTACAAAATTCAAAAAAAATATGATACTTTAGAAAAATAGACGATAGATGTTACGTTCTAATGAAACGTAGTCTTCAATGACAAAAGTTTCATACATAACAGTTTTTTTTATATAGAACAAATCATGCAATATTAGTTATTTGTTTTCTTTCATTAAAAAAAAGAAAAATAAATAAAAAAAATACTCATTTTCAACCTTTTTTTTTAATTAAAAGATCTCGCAAATCATTAATCATTACATGAAATTAATTATACCATTGCGACGAGAATTAAATTATTTTCTATAGCTATGCACTTCTAAACATTCGACAATTTTTTTTCAAATTTTCCGTCTAAAAAAATCACATGTGTTTCGAAAAATCATATGTAATTTATTACTTTAAAAATTACATGTGACTTGTTAAAAACAAGAAATCACAAGTGATTTTACAAATCAGAAAAATAATAAATCACAAGTAATTTTCTAGGCGAAAATTTTACAAATCAGAAAAATAACAAATAACAAGTGATTTTACTAATAACGTGTGATTTTTCTGAGCGATAATTTTGAAAAAAAAAGTTCATCGAAAGTATATAGAAGTGCATATTTATAGAAAGATAATTTAATTCTCGTCGGGATGATATATTTTTCGTAGCTTAAAGATTTACCGTTTGCAAGATATGTTAATTTACAAAAAAGATGAAAAAATGGTTTTTTTGTTTGATGAAAAAACGAATTACTATGATTCACCCGTTTATTCTTTAGAAAAAATGTTCTTCTTCGATTTCACATCTGTCTCCAATACGTTAGCTAAGTTCGTTTGTAGCCAAAAATGGTCGTTGGCAGATCTTTTTGTCACATTAAATATACTCTATAGAAAAATAATAATAAAATAAAGGGAGGAGGAATGATAAAAAAATAACTAATTTTACACACATATTTCATCAAATATCAAACTTTTATCCAAAAAGTCAAATTATCCATAAAATAAGAGGTTGCTGATTTTTCTATAAAAAATCGTAACATTGAAAGCTAGCAATGCTAGCCTTGCTAGTTTGCAGACAACTAGCAAGGTTCACCTTGCCTTGTCTTAAAAATATAGTAAGATCTTGCAATTTTTTGTTTTGTCTGTCACTTGTGGAGAAGTTAAACTTGACTATCTTCGATCCATTGAAGCTATCGTAAGTCATCTCTTTAAAACCTCTATAATCATTTATAATAAAAATCGCAAGATCTTACTAAAGCTAGCAAGGTTTTTTTTTTTTTTTTTTTTTTAGTCCATAAAATGTAACAAGACTTTGCGATAAAAATTGAATATTAAATCAAATATGTTTATAAAATTAGTTATTTTTATCATTTTTCTAAAAAATATATATATATTTATTTTATCTAATAAAATAAGCTTTTGTACTAGCCTTCTAAGCACATTGCATTAAAAATTGGTTTAATGCCCTGACCTGTAATACCTTATTTAGCTTCAAAGTACAAATGTTTTTATGCAGGAGGTTTTGAAAGTGAAAATTACAAAGTCATAACCTTTTAGTTAATGTATTTTTGTAAAGTAGTAAACACATTCAAAAACCACGCTCCTCCTCCAAAACCACCCTCTCTCTACACTTCAGAATACGTTTCAATATTCCTTAAAGTAAAACTATGTGCCATACCATTTTCTGTGCCATACCGATTCAAATCCATCAAGAAAACATTTTGATTGATTCATTTACCATCAAATCCATCAAGAAAACATTTTGCAGAAAGAGCTGGTAAGTACTGATTTATTATAATCTATAGGTTATCGAATAATTAGTTCCATATTACATAATTTTGTTTCAATTCAATTATAAGATAATTTTCAATCTAACTATTCAAATTTATTTGTATTTTACCAGAATCCTATGCACAAAACCTCTGACTTTGAGCGATTTGTTTGTACGTTTGGAAAGCAATTAAATTGTTCTTCATTTACCAGTGATTTGGTAAGTATTGAATCTATTCAACTTTTTTTTTTTTTTTTTTTTTTTTTTTTTTAGGTTTTTGATGTAAATTACATAGTTACGATGTCTGATGATTCTATAATCTTTATTTTTTGATTATAGTGCAGGGGTGTTTGGTGAAACTGGATGAGGACAACACCAAAGCTTCTGAGGATTAATTGAGGTGAGTTTCGACTTAAATAACCAAGTTTTTTAGGGCTATACTTTGAATATGGATTATGTTAATGATTTTAGTATGTTTTTTGTTTATAAATTTTAGTTTTTGATTTTTTTTCGTATTCTTCTATTCTGGAATGAATTGTTAAATGTGATGTGATTTTTGGAGGAATTGGGTATGGATTAATGGTTGGTGATATGTTTTTAGTTGTGATGTATACTTGATGATATACTTGCACGTGTATTGGGATAAGATTAGGGAACAAGTTTGTGACAACCGACAAATTTAAGGAAGTGCGTTATTTTTTCTTGGCATTAGTCACTGTATGAAGGTATTGTGGGTGCGTGACTGCTGTAAATTCTTTGGATATGATGCAGGGGTTAAAGTTGGAGAGGTGTTGAATCTGTGGATAGTAACACCGGTGTGCAGTTAAGAGTTGAGTTGAGGTTCTTCCATTATATCATAATTTTTAGATAATCATAACCTAAATCGACCACTTATACCTGTTGTCCTATTTTCTTGCTTAACTAACATATACATTTACAAGGAAATGCTCCCACCAGTTTTTCCGCTGTAATATAGTTTTGATTGATTCCCATATACTCGACTCTTGATTTCAGGAACAATAGATTGATCCTGTATAAAAAGAAACACTATATGTGCTTGCTTCATATTCAAAGGTGTCAACAGTTAAAAGATGGCAAAGTTTGCCTGTGTTAATGGCGTTCACTAAGTTAGTAAGTTGTAGTATAATGTTTGAAATTCGAATTGGGCTTAACATTACATGTCTCACTATGCAAATATAAAACATTAAATTACAATGCAACATATATCAGCTCATCTTTGTAGATGTGTCTATGTCTACAAAGGTTATGTTTTAATATGGCCACTACGACACTTTTGGAGTAGATTTTTATTAGTTTTATATGTCATTTGAGATGTAATTTCTTTTTTAACTTTACATAGATGTAATTGTTCCATCTTAAGTTTTGTAAAGTTTGTTATGTTTATTGACAAAAAAATTAACATTGTGATTTTATATCCAAGTGAGCCCCCAGCAATAAACAACTTCATTTTAGTTTGAACTTTTTTTCTTTTTCTTTTTTTTTTTTTTTTTTTTTTAAAAAAAAAAATTAATATTTAGGTGTTCATGGGATTAACATCGACTACTCAAGTGCTTAACATCATATTTCTTTTGAAGGAATTTATTACTTCAATATTTAATGTACTTTCTTCATGTGAGCTTTTTATGGTGTAATTTCAGTTAAAAGATTTGAGATGAGCTTTTTACTGATAATGTAAAAGTGTAATATATTCAATTATTAATAATATGTTATGTTTTCCCCTATATATTATATGGGTTGTGTTATACAAATCCCCCTATAAGTCAACCGTACAAACCGCGAAGCACACAGTACAATACTATGATGCACACAATACAACTCCCCGATGCGTAGCACTGTAGCAAACCCCCCTTATAAGGGGGGTCTCTATAGTTTGCCCCATATTATATATATATATTATGGTGATTGCTTTTTTAATTCACGGGTTTCATACATGAGACCTTTTAGAAAAGAAGATACGGCATCCAACTGTGGTTCATTTTGTAGGGGATGTAACTCAAACAAATCCAATGATGATCATGACGTCATATTTATACAACATTGTATTATTTGAGATAGTTTTGCATGTTAGTCTATGCACTGTTATAGAAATTTTATATAAAAGTGATGCATTTTTTCTTTGATAAAGTTTTAACCAAAGTTGATATTCTATATTTGTATAAATGTGAAAAGAACTCTTTTAAAAGGTTGAAATAAACAAACAAATTATGTATATTAAAATTAAGCATTTTCTTTATTTAAAATAAACAAGTTATTAAACTTATGATATGCCTGATGTAACTTCTCTTCATCAAGATATGTTACCATTTGAGGTCGATTATTTTTTGTCTGATGTTCAGATTTTTTTTACTTACTCCATGCTTCAAAGAATGGCACTTTGAGAAAATAGGAGAGTCAAGATATCTACATGCTTCAAAGAAGGAGAAAATAGGAGAGTCAACAATGGCACTTGGGAGTTGGGATTGCAATTTCTTTGAAGCATGGAGATGATGGGTTGTTAACAAAAAGGTGGTAGGAGTAGCAATTGACTCTCACACGTCAGGTCTGCTTTATTTTCAACGATTTTCCATTTTATGAAGATAATTGAGATTTGCTTTTGTATTGTGATAAAATTTCCTTTGACTAATTTGACATATTATATAATTTTGTTGATTATTGGGAATTTGATATAACCTGAAAAGATATATATTGATATATGTGTGTGTGTTTGTATGGTATCCGTTTAACTCAAAGAGTTGAAGTGATCAATTTGTACAGTGTGTTAGACAAAATCACAAAAACATATGTTTACGGTTTCAACAAATTATTTTAGATTGGCAACGCGATGGTTGTAAATCGATTGTGACTCACACATATTTTAAATTTAACAAATTTACGTTATTATTTTTATTATCATCTCATTTATCTATTTTTTAAAAAAATAACCCGGTGTCATCGGGTCTTTAAGCTAGTATATATTACATGACAAAAAAGACAAATAAGTTGGTCCACAGGGGATATGAGTATTTGCGCTATATCAAAAAAGTTTCGAGTCTAACGTTTTGTGAAAGGTCACAAAATCAAGATTTATGGGATCAAGTCTCCACGAATACGTATAGTAGTAAATAAATGTTACTTCATGCCTTGTATTTTAATCAAGCTATTGTTTAATAAAAGCATTTATAACTAACCATATCAAGAAATAGAATGTGTTTAATTGATATGTTGGTTAAATTAAATGAAGGTATATATTTACCAACTGTATTTTTGTCATGTATATAAAGCATGGTTTGGGTATCCTAAGAGCAAGGGGTATCGTAACGAAATGAACTCGCCAATCTTAGGTGTCACGTTCGCCGGTTTCCGCCACCACTCGCCACCATACCAAGGTGCCTCGCCGTTTGGTGTCTCGCCGTGCAGACGACACAAATAAAGACAAAACTATTTTGCAGGTGAAGGTTTATAGCCGGTTTAATTCTTTATAAAGTGAGGGTGGGTGAGGCCCAAGTGAAGATGTTGAGGTTAGTTGTGAATGAGGGGTATTTTTAAGTGGGTGTGTTGAAGTGATGTGGTGCATATGAGGCCCAAGTGAAGAAGAGTGGCTTAGCCACGATACCTCTTGCTCTAACAGTATGCAATTTGATGCCAAAGTGGCAGACATTCTTTCCTTCCTCTTTTTGTCTTATTCAACTTTAGTTAATGCAGTAAAATAGTGAGATATCGTCAAAACAATCAAATTTTGCAATTCACTCATCCCATGTATAAAAGTAATATTTGTTTGTCACACAAATTTGTGAAATCTTTTATTAATGATAAATTTAAACCGATTGAAACGAGGTTTTAATAATAAGTAAAACTTATAACTAATCAAATTATTTAAAATTTTTGAAAATAAAATTGATGAACACGTAAAACTTTAAAGTATATGTGAGTTTCATTTGATGTATTTAAATGTTATTTAAAAGCAATAAGTTACATTTTTATCTAATTCGTTAGACATCTTTATAAAAATAATCATGTCATAATAAGCTTATACATTTATACATCGAAAAACACATAAGGCATAGGCCTACTATATAAGCTTAAACATATACACCCTTAACTTTATTGCAAATATCAATATCTAAAACATTACGTTGTCACATAGGCACGAGGTTTATAAAGGATTATAAGAGTTTAAGTTTTTGAAATATGGTAGTTTATAAAATGAGTTTTGTTTGTCACACTGTCTTATGGAAGCTGTTGTAAGCCATAAACTCTCATAAGATTGAAAGGGGCTTATTGGAACTTATAGTTAGTCAAAGTACTTAAATAACCTTCAAAATATAATTAATAGTCACGCAAAAGCTAAAAAATATATCTGAATTGAATTTGATATATTTTTATGCGATTTTACATTAATAAACTTTATCTCTGATTAATTCACCAAACAAATTTATAAAATATACACTCTAGTTTTCGACTTATAAGCTCCAGTCCCAGATCAAGTCCATTTCACCAAACATACCATAGTCGTATTTCTGAAGCCCATTTGATCAATCATGCCATTTTCACTTTTGTGTCACATTTAGCTATGCTAAAACATAATATGACAAAAATAAAACGTTTACATTTGACCTTGCTACAATATGTAACTTACATGTAGTAGCTTATGGCTTAACCGTCACAAAATCTATGTCAATTTTGCAAATTCTTTAATGCCTATTTAAACCTTATAGGAAAACACAAGATATGTAAAGTAGGGATTTATCAAGTGTTGAAATATACAATATCTTTTTCCAAATGTAATGGATTAAGTAAAACAAAATGACAATGGGGTGGGTTGGGGGAAGGGGAAAAAATGCCTTGGGTTAAGTGGGATAGGGTTTCCCCTCTTTTGGAGGAGGGGGGCTTAATATTGGAGCTTTAAAAGTAAAAAAAATGGGCTTTGTTTTGGAAAATGGTGGTGGAGGTTTAGGATTGAAAGTGATGCCCCATGGTGTAAAGTGATTAAAAGTATTTATGGTCTTGACGGAGGGTGGGCATTAAGGGATGTGCAATTAGTGCCAAGGGATCATGATTTTTTGCCAATCTTTCTTTCCTTACTTGATTGACTTCAGCTTGGTTTTGTTTCAGAAAATCGTAGAGTTGATCAAAGTTCACCTGATGTAAGTCCTTTGTTTGGTTGACAGTAGTGACATAGTGTCCCCATTCTTCTTGAAGATTGTTGAGAAATTTGATGTTACTCACGATAGTTCTGGGTGTCAACTTGTTTCTGATAAGCTCATTCATCAAAGTGCAAAACCTGCCATAGTAAGATTCAATGGATTCTCCTGGAGTTGATGTAAACTTCTCTCATTCAGTTAGCAGCTTGTTCTCCATCTCTTGCTGTCCAATTTCAGTTCCATAAAATAGCCGTCTAACACATTCCCACATATCGTAAGCATTTTCACAGCTGTCTACAGCAGCAAATATGTCTTTTGGTAATCCCAGTTGGACAATGTGTATTGCCATGTCATCTGCTTCGATCTGCTTCTTATCCTCGTCAGTGTATTCGGATTCATTTTGTTCACGAAAAGATGGTGGGACGGGAGGTGTTGCATCAGGAATTCCAGGGTCTTGGACTTGTCGAGGCTTAAAGGGTCCATTCGTAGTGTATTGAATCATGAGTTTTCCATTAGGTTTGGTTTTGATGTAGCTGAGCATACGACTTGTCCATTGAAGATATCCACCTTTTTCCAGCATAGGAGGACGGTTTTCGGCATCGGCTGCATGAATGTCTTATTGATTTGCCATTAATGAAGGTATTTATGATAAAGTTGATGTAGGATCGATTCAACGATAAAGGAGTTGTGTTTGATGAAGATTAAGCTCGGTTGTTGTAGTGAAAATTTGGTCTGCAACTTAAAAACCTCAATAACTTCTGTTCGGATCATTTTTAGGACTCGAAGGCTGACATTTAGTTCATTTGGCGTGCCATTCTCCTCGTTCTCACGGTCGTTTTGATGGGTAGAACGCTGAAAATGGAGTTACGGTTCAAAAGTTATGGCCGTTTGAAGTTTTGATGAAAATCTTACTCGTAAACCTATTCTTAGGCGTAAAATTTGGGTTCTTAGGCGTAAACTTGGTCCTTACGTGTAAGATATGGATCTTATACGTAAAAACAGTCCTTACACGTAACAATTAAAACTTATGCGTAAACAATATCCTTACTCGTAAGATTTTACTCTTATGCGTAAAAAAATATGCTTACGCGTAAACTTTAACTCTTATTCATAAACACAGTCTTACTCGTAAGATTGAAATCTTAGGCGGAAAAAACTTTCTTACGCGTAAGATATAAATGTATCTTACTAACTTGTCCAAGCTAGTGAGATTTCACAAGTCGAAGTATTCCACAAACTTATCTAAGTGAGGGAAGTACTGAGTAATCGTTGTTGCACGAAGATTCTTCACCAGATGCTTATGCGTAACCCTTAGGCGTAAAATTCACTTCTTACGCGTAAACCTTAAGCGTAAGAAAAGGGTTTTGACTTTTCTTAGGCGTAAAAAGAGGGTTTTGACTTTCTTTTCACGCAACCTTTACGCGTAAACTGCCCAGAAACTTGCAAAAACACGATTTTTCACCCAAAAACACGATTCCAAATGATTTTTTTTGCACAAACTTCTTCCAAAACACTTAAAGATCAATAAAAACTACAACTTTAGCTTAACAAACACGTAAAATTCAAAACTTTAAGCCAAAAGCTCACGTTTTTATGGAAAAAATGCAACTTTTTTGTAAAGCTTTAACAAAAAATGTAACACAAACACTCCTAAACCATTGTTAGGCGATTGATACCAATTGTAGGACCTTGTTTTTCTCAACCTTATCATGTTACCAACCTTAACACATGTATAACAAGTAACACACAAACACGTTAGGCGTAAAGATGAAGCACAAAGATTAAGCAAAGATGGTGACTTGAAGATGTATATGTCGTGTATGTGTAGAGAGAAATAAAGATGAAGAGAACTTGTATTGCAAAAAGAAAACACACACTTACACACTCAAGTACACCCCTCAAATGACATATTTTAGGGGTATTTATACTCAAATACAAAACGCCCTAATGGGCTTGGCATGGGCTTCGTGTGGGCTTGGCATGTATTACAACTTAATAAAGGCTAGCTTAACATAACTACTAACCATTTAGCTTAGCCCAATCCACGAGCCCGTTAACTATTCTAATACAATGTCTAACACACGTTACAAAGTTTCTAAACGTGAATAACCATCACTTTCTATTAATTACTATTAAGGCTAACATGTTTTAAGCAAGACGAACACACACATCTCTTCACATCACCATCACTAAACTCATTCATAATCAATTTGGAACACTCGTTGTTCGGGCAGTAAACCAAATCAAACCCTAACACCGTCGAATCACATAATGCATCACACCATCTATTGAAGAGTTTGTGTGAAATTTTGGTGTTGCATGATAAGGGTTCAAGAGAGTGATTGCAAGATTCATGTGGACATTTGATGTGACATGTTGTTGAAATATAACTCAAAGTGAAACACATATTCACATGGACTAACTTTGTATGTTTTATATTCTCAGTTGTAGTTTTAAATGAGAAAAGATGGGTAGAAGCAACTTGGTGAAAGATCAAGGGTTATTTCTGGCACATTGGAGAAATGAAGTCATTGGAAGTCAAAGGCCTATAAAAGGCTTATAACCCGTTTAGGGTTTCATAATCTCATCTCATTCTCTTTGAAAGTGAAGACTACACCCAGTCTTCTCTCAACTAAAACTTGTGCTTTCTGTTATTGATTCAGTGATTAATTAAGAGTGATTGTGAGGATTTGATATTGTAAAGAACCATTGATAATTAGTCAATAACCTTCCACCTGAGTAGCAATGGGAAGGATTGTGAGTTATTGTTACAGATTTGTGGTTATTGAGGTTGTACTGATTGAGATCAGTTTCTGATTGATCTCGGAAGTTTTGGTTGTTAATTGAAGTTGTTCTTGAATTAAGATTCAAGAGTTTGTTACTGGTTAATTTGTGTTTTCCTACATGGTATCAGAGCAAGGCTGTTGAATCTTGCTCTAATCTTGATTTCGAAAAAATAGGGTTTCTAAAAATTTCGGGGTTTTTAAAATTAACTTGATTCAACTCAATTAATTGTGGTTAATTGGGTTCTTTTGACTCTAATTGGCTATTTCTTAAAGGATTTTACAAAACGCCCTATTTTTTGAAAATTAGGGTTTGGGTGTTTTTGGGGATTTTGATCGCTGGCTTCGATTGGTGGTTGGTTAAGTGTTCTTGGTTGATTTACTGGTGATTCTGGTGAATCTTTGGTGGTTTCCTTAATTCTTGAAAAATAGGGTTTGGAGATTAACTGATTCTGGGTTATTGAGATCGTGTGGGTTGTGATTCTTGACTAAGCGAATCAAGATCATAACCTGGGTTCTTGTTCCGCTGCTTATTGGATCTTTGCGTGCTCTGTAACACCTCTCACGCTCTCTTTTAAATTCTGTTTTTTATTTTCTTGCATTAGATTGCTGGAGGATAGGATTTGGGATTTGGGAAGTTGAGATTGGTTGATTGTAGTGTTAGGGCTTTTGTTGTTTTTTTTTTTTTTTATTTTTGATTGAGTGCTTGTGTGCGCCCTTGACCTACCACCTTGAGTGGCAAGGAAAGCCTGGAAACTACCTTCTTGACCTTTTTTGAGTGTTTTGTGTGATTCTTGGTTTTTTCATTATGTCTGTGCATAATTCTGATAATTCTGTCCATAATTATGTTCATAATTCTGATGATGATGAGGATGATGTTCCTGTTACTCTTATTAGTAAACTTGATCTTAGTCACCCTCTTCATTTACATCCTAATGATTCTGCTACCTTGACTGTTGTGTCTATTAAACTAAAAGGGACTGAAAATTATAATGTGTGGTCTTGTGCTATGTTATTGGCTCTTGAGGGCAGGAATAAAACTGGATTTATAGACGGTACTTGCATAAATCACATGTTGATGAAGTTTTAGGTAGACAATGGGACAGGGTTAATGCTGTTGTGTTGGGGGTGGATTTTAAACTCCATATCAGAAGAATTGTTCTTGGGTCAAATTTTTTCTAAAAAGGCTTCTGATGTGTGGACTGAGTTAAAGGAAACTTTTGATAGAGTTGATGGTTCAGTTACTTTTAATCTGCATCATAAAATCAATTCTTTGTCTCAAAATGGTTGTTCTATTGCTGAGTACTTTAATAATCTGATCACTTTGTGGAAACAATTTGATGCTTTAATACAGTTGCCTAGGTGCACTTGTCATGCTGCTGAGGATTTTAAAAAGCATAACCAGTTAATGAAACTTATGCAATTTTTAATGGGTTTAGATGATTCTTATATGCAAATAAGGAGTAATGTGTTATCTAGAGATCCTCTACCTGATGTGAAAGGGGCATTTGCCATTATTTCTAGTGAGGAATCTCACATATATGTGGTTACTGGTTCAGTTGGTGGGACTTCTAGTAGGTCTCAGTCAACTGTGTTCAAGTCCAGTGTGCCCAATAGAGGTAATTCTCAGAGGCCTCAATCCTCTGGTAATTACTCAAGGCCAAATAACACCACTAGGTCTAATGATAATAGAAGGGCTACTGGTGGTCCTGTCTTTGTTTGTGAACACTGTGGCTTTAATGGACATACTGCTGATAGATGCTTTAAACTCATTGGGTATCCTGCTGATTTTAGAAAAAATAAGAGGAATAATAACAGTAATAATAATCAGGGTGCTCAAAATTTCAACAAAAAGGTTTATAAATAATAACAACTCTGTTGGCTCTAGTTCCACTTCTACTTTTTCAGATGACCAGATTTCTAAATTGATTTCTTTGATTAAAGAAAACTCTAATAATGTTGATGGAAATGGGAAAGGAGTACATGCCAATATGGCAGGTATTGTTTTAAACAATAGCAAGTTCTTTAATTAAAATTTTAAAAGGTTTTTCCTGTAATAATAATAAGTTTAGATCTGCACTTGTTGCAGCTGGACTTATTGTTGATTCTGGTGCTAACCAACATCTTACATACACCGATAAATATTTAGTTAATGTGATTGATATTTCCAAACTTGGAATTAAAGTTTCACATCCCAATGGGACAGAAGCTTTAATCACCAAGGTTGGCAATATGGTTCTAACTAAACATTTAACATTATATGATGTGTTAGTTGTACCAGAATATTGTGTTAGTCTAATGTCTGTTCATAAAGTGGCTTGAGAAAACAAGTTTGTTATTGCATTTGATAAGTCACAGTGTTATGTTTTACCCCAGGATTTGAGGGGAGTGAATGTGCTAGGGATTGGTAAACAAAAGGATGTTTGTATTACTTTGATGGAAATCAAGGTACTGACCTAGGGTTTGAGAATTTTAGTCCTACCTGTAATTTGACCAAAGACTTATGGCACTGCAGACTTGGTCATCCCTCTGATCAAGTCTTGTCAGTTTTAAAAGGTGAAATCTTTTATGAAAATAAGAATGACATTGAACCTTGTGAAGTTTGTCAAAAGGCTAAACAAACCAGAGAATCTTTTCCTTTAAGTGACCATAAACCAAAGATCTAGGTGATATTGTTCATCTTGATCTTTGGGGTCCTTATAGATTTAAAAGTAAAGAAGGTCACAGATTTTTTCTAACTATTGTGGATGATTTCACAAGGGCTGTTTGGGTTTATTTGCTTAAAAATAAGCAAGAGGTGTTTGATTGTATTCAAATTTTTTATAATCTGATTAAAACACAATTTGAGAAATGTGTTAAGATTTTTAGAAGTGATAATGGAACTGAGTTTGTTAATAATCAGTTTAATAAATTCTGTGAAGATAAAGGCATTGTTAATACAAATAAGCCATAAAAACGTTTATTTATATTTAACGATCTTCTAATGTTTTGTCGATAACAAACGTAAAATCATGTTAACGAAACAAATAAAATACGTAAATGGTTTGAACTAATAGTTTCTAACATATTCACATTTTCACATAAAACACTAAAACAAGTATAAGTGATTTTATGATTTAGTAATACATATGTACAACAACTAGTGTTTACATATTTGGGTGAAATATATACATAACTAGTATGTAGTATATTGGGTAATATAAATGGGTAGAAACTTAAGTATCACAACCCATTGGGCAAATACATTGAATGTAGTTGGGTACAACCCAAAGCCCATAACCCATGGATCTTGACCCATAACCCATTGCATGACATCATGCTTATATCACACATGGATAATATCCATAACCCATGGATCAACCCATACCCAAGTGACTAAGTGCATTGCACTCAAAGATACATTGTATCTAGCCAAAGATCCATGGTTCAACCCATGACCCATGACCCATGACCCATAACCAAAATACCCATGGGCAAAGAGGAGCGTTCCGCGGATCCCTAGCTTTGTGCTAGCCGGATCCCTTGTGGAAGGGATCCGTGGGATCCGGGGAACAGTAGGATTTTTCCTCTATAAATAGTGAGCCATTTCTTCATTATTTCTCACCCCTTTCTAACACACTTTCTCCCCTGAGTTAAATCTCACTAACCTTAGATCCAAGAGATCTATGTTTGTAGTTTTGTTTTTGTGTGATCTTTTAGGTTCCTCTTAAAGGCAAGATCACCACCTTTGAAGTCGAGCAAGCTCAAGTCCATGAGTTGCCATGCTTCCTCATCATCAAGGCTACTAAAGTCTTCTTGTTGATGATTCCTTTCTTTCTTTAAAGAAGTGTAGTGTTGAAGACATTAGCGAAAGATGTCTCAAGTGTCAAGACGAAGATATTAGTGAAGGGTATCTTTCGTCTATAGGATAAGCACTTGTGGTAGGTGCTTAGAAGTCAAGACAAAGAAGCATTAGTGAAAGGTGCTTAGAAGTCAAGACAAAGAAGCATTAGTGAAAGGTGCTTAGAAGTGAAGACACAAGACATTAGTGAAAGGTGTCTTGTAGATCTAGTCAAAGGCATTAGTGAAAGGTGCCTTAGATGTACATTCGATATGGTGTGTTTCGATGTACAAGATAGACTAGTATTAGATCCAAGGATATTGATATCCTTGATGATGTTGTAAAGGAGTAGATCTCCTTTGGGATTAGTCGTTGGTGTAGTGTGGTAGTAGTTCCTCCATTGCAATAGAACTAGGTGCTTAGCCTAGTACCTAATAAAGGGTAGGCGACGTTGTGAAGGTGTAGTTCACCTTGGAGTGAAAGAACTAGGTACTTAGCCTAGTACCTTATAAAGGGTAGGCGACGTTGTGTAGGTGTGGTTCACCTTGGAGTGAAAGAACCCGGTGGTTAGCCTAGCACTGGAAAAAGGGTAGGCGACGTTGTGAAGGCTTCTCCGCCATAAGGAGATTGGTGTAGTGATTACGAACTCTCGAGTAGGTGACTCAAGGAGTGGAGTAGGGAAAGGAAGGTGTCCTTGTAGCCGAACCACTATAAATACTCGTGTTGTGATTTTGTACTTCTTACTCTTATCTTTTCATTACTTACCTTTATATGCTTGTTTATCAACATCCAACACACACATCCAAATAGATTGACATAAGTCGATCTAAATAGATTAAAATGAAGTTTTAATTGGTAAAACTATTCAACCCCCCCTTCTAGTTTTCCACATGCATTGTGCATCAAACATCTTGTGCTTATACTCCTCAACAGAATGGAGTTGTATAGAAGAAACATAGGCATCTTTTAAATGTGGCTAGATCTCTTATGTTTCAGGGGGGATTACCTCTATTTTTGTGGTCTGAATGTGTTCTAACTGCCACCTATTTGATTAACAGATTGCCTTCCTCATTGCTGAATGGAGAGTCTCCCTTTAATCTTGTTTTTAAAAGAAAACCTGACCTAAGTCATTTAAGAATGTTTGGTTGTTTATGTTTTGCTACTATTCTTACCAGTCATGATAAGTTTAGTAGTAGAGCAGAGAAATGCGTTTTGGTTGGGTATTCTAATTTTCAAAAGGGCTATAAACTTTATAGTCTTGAAAGGAAACAATTTATCTTTTCTAGAGATGTTAGATTTTTTGAAAAAGTTTTTCCTTTCAAGATTAAAAATTCTTCTGCTGCTCCTGACCCTCTCAGTCAGAGTCTGAACCATGTTAATTTCTTTGATGAAGTTGCTGGTGAAGACTCTGACACACCCAATGATGACAATAAGCTAAAAGGTACCCCTTTGGGTAATGTTAATCAAAATGATCATCATTTGGGTGATGGCAGCAACTTCCAGCATTTGGATGGTCCAACTATTGACCAATTGGAGGATGAATTGGGGCATTCTCCTGGTTCCAATAAGACTACCAATGCTGGTGAGAAGGCTGCAACACCAAGTGGTGTGAGTGCTTCTGAGGGTGATTTTAGTCCCTATCCTGAACAAGCAGCAGAAGTTGGTTTTCATAATAATGGTCAACCTTCTTTAAGAAGAACTGATAGAACATCAAACTTTCCTAATAAATATAATGATTACATTGTTGATTCTAAAGTAAAATTTGGTCTTGAAAAGTTTGTGTCTTATGCAAAACTTAAAAATGATACTCTATGTTTTGTTATTGAACTGAATAAAAGTTTTGAGCCTAAAAACTATTGGGAGGCTTGCATGTATCAGCACTGGGTTGATGCAATGAATAATGAGATGGAAGCTTTATATAGAAATGATACTTTTGAGCTTGTTGTTTTACCTGAAGGTAGAAAGGCTATAGGTTGTAAATGGGTGTTTAAAATAAAATACAAGTCTATTGGTGAGGTAGATAGATATAAAGCTAGACTTGTAGCTAAGGGCTTTAACCAAAAAGAACGGGTTGATTTTGATGAAACCTTTTCACCTGTTGTGAAAATTGTAACAGTTAGGTGTCTCATTAATCTAGTTGTTCAACAAAACTGGCCTATATTTCAGCTTGCTATCAATAATGCCTTTCTATATGGTGATTTAAATGAGACTGTCTATATTTCTTTACCTGATGGTTTCTTTAATGCGAATCATAAGAGAGTTTGTAGTCTTTATATGGTTTAAAACAAGCACCCAGACAGTGGAATGCTAAGTTAACTAGTGCACTGCTTGAGAATGGATTCATACAAAGTAAAAGTGATTATTCCTTGTTTATCAAGATTGATTCAGGTAATATTATTGCTTTACTTGTGTATGTTGATGATATAGTTGTCACTGGTAATAACTTGGCTGAGATTGACAGTTTTAAAGTGTTTCTTAAGTCTAAATTCCAGATTAAGGATCTGGGTAAACTTAAGTATTTTTTGGGAATTGAAGTGATTGAAGCTGACAAGGGTTTATGTTTAACTCAGAGAAAGTATTGTTTAGATTTGCTTTCTGAGTTTGGTTTACTAGCTTGTAAGCCATCTGCTTTTCCTTTAGAACAAAGTGTGTCTATTTCTAATGAGCCTACTGTTTCTGATCCTGTTCTAGACAACATAACTGAATATCAAAAACTGATTGGAAAATTGATATACTTAACACACACTAGACTTGATATATCATATGTTGTACATTGTTTGAGTCAGTTCATGCATAAACGACTTAAGTCTCATCTTAAGATTGCACTTAAAGTTTTAAGATATTTGATGGGTTCTCCTGGTAGGGGAATTCATATTGTTAAAAGTTCTTTTGAAAAACTTGAGACTTATGTGGATGCAGACTGGGCCAAGTGTGTTGTTACTAGAAGGTCTGTTACAGGATTTTGCATTTTTCTAAATGGTTCACTGGTTTCATGGAAAAGTAAAAGCAAAACACCCTTTCTAAGTCTAGTGAAGAGGCTGAGTATAGAGCAATGGCCTCTGCTACTTCAGAAATTGTTTGGGTCTTGAAAATTTTAAAAGACTTAAACTGGGAACATTTTTTGCCAGTCAAACTATTTTGTGATAGCCAGGCTGCAATTAAAATTGCTGCAAACCCTGTCTTTCATGAAAGAACTAAACTTTTGGAAATTGATCTAGATTTTGTAAGAGAAATTTTTTTGGCTGGTGTTATTAAAACTGAAAAGGTTCAGTCTGTTAATCAAACAGCTGATATTTTTACTAAAGGTATGGATAAGCTGCAACATGAGAAACTGGTTTCTAGTCTTGGTCTTTTTGATGTGTTTCAGGTTTGAGTTAAGGGGGGATGTTGAAATATAACTCAAAGTGAAACACATATTCACAGGGACTAACTTTGTATGTTTTATATTCTCAGTTGAAGTTTTAAATGAGAAAAGATGGGTAGAAGCAACTTGGTGAAAAATCAAGGGTTATCTCTGGCACATTGGAGAAGTGAAGTCATTGGAAGTCAAAGGCCTATAAAAGGCTCATAACCCGTTTAGGGTTTCATAATCTCATCTCATTCTCTCTGAAAGTGAAGACTGCACCCAGTCTTCTCTCAACCAAAACTTGTGCTTTCTGTTATTGATTCAGTGATTACTTAAGAGTGATTGAAAGGATTTGATATTGTAAAGAACTATTGATAAATAGTCAATAGCCTTCCACCTGAGTAGCAGTGGGAAGGATTGTGAGTTGTTGTTACAGATTTGTGGTAGTTGAGGTTGTACTGATTGAGATCAGTTTTTGATTGATCTGGGAAGTTTTGGTTGTTAATTGAAGTTGTTCTTGAATTAAGATTCAAGAGTTTGTTACTGGTTAATTTGTGTTTTCCAACACATGTTGTCTTCGATCTTTGCTTGGATGTATTTGATTATGCAATCTAAGCCGTGCAAAACGAGTGTACGCATCGGTTGCTATTAATGAATCTTTTGTTGGGTAACGATACGAGTTCAAATCAGATCTCGCAAGTGAAGGTATCTTCATAATCATGACTAGGGTTTTCTTGGGGTATTAGATGATCCCCCGTTGCGCAAAAGTTATTTTTTTTTTTTGGTATGCCGCTCCGCGAGCAAGGACTAAATACAAGATTCAACCACTTATGCGGAACAATAGGCTTTATGAGTTATCAGTCTATTCAGGTAAAGTGATGTTATTCCGCTTCAGGGATTCCTTGAATCTACTCCATGAAAGTTTGTCTATTGGTATACATATCTCCTACTAATATGCATTTATGTATTCCTCGTGGGATATATAATTTGTTAAGGAAACTGCATATCTTAGAGGAAACACCGGACATGGCAACTATTGTATTCCACTCGTAAATCTGTAGCAATGATAGGATGAATCCTCCACCGGACATGATGGCCATAGTATACCTGCGACCTATTTTGTCTAATTTCCGATTTGCTAAACCAAGCCAGAGAAGCTGTCCAAATTTGCCAAGTTATCTAATTAGATAACTTGCTTGACCTGGAACACTTCTTGACAGATTAGCATTAACTCATAGCTGGTATAAAGTATTATTATTGTTGTGTTTAGGAGGATTGGGTTTGGATACCGGGTCAAAATGATAGTAATTTTTTGGGTAAGGGCTAAATTGCTTGACCTGGAACACTTCTTGCCGATATTCTAAAAAGTTCCATTTTCTTAAAACAAGTAAGAAACTGAAGCAAAACTAATTGACCCAAATAATGTTTATGGTATGAGAAACTCTTTTGACTTCACTTTTCAGTTGGTTAAGTTGCTAAATAAAGCTTATTAGTATGATTTCAAATGGCAAAACTCAATGTGTAAATAAACTATATTTATAATGTTCTTACGATTGTACCCAATGGTGAGGACATGTAGGCCGGATAGTATGAATATCACGATCTAGACCCGTCTCCATATCCTTATAAACGTGGTGCAAAGTAATTTACTCCAACATGTTGGAGATCTACGACTTCCACTTATCTTTTCTTAACAAAATCTCTATATTCAGTGTTATTGTAGAGATGTGAAACAACATTTTGCTATGAGTGCGGAAAGAGAATACCAAGATATAAGTTTTTTTTTCAACTTTTACCTATAATTGTTGCAAAGATAAACGAACCGTATACTTGTCCGTAAAAATCTAATGCACTCACAACTTGACACATTTAATTTCCATTTTCTCTCTTTGTTTCATCTTCATTGAACTTGTAATGTGCCTCATGTTATTCTTAGGTGTAATATTAGGGTTCACGTGATGGACTTATCAATCATTTTCTGGTTACAAAAATAACATAATTTCGAGTTTTTTTTTTGGTCATTTTATACATTCTTTACTTTCTTACATTCTTTTCCTCAACTATATTTTATTTCACTCTATTATAAAAACAGCTTAATCTGACTTTCAGTCAATCGGCGAAACTCATGCATCCTAGGACGGTACTACTTCAAAGAGGATAAGGGATGGACTTTATCCAACACTAGACAGTGTAACCACCCACACACAGTGACACAATCTGACAGAAATTATGGCTTTTGGGCTCAAGTGTTCTAGATGTCTTGTTGCCCCCTTTTGACCACCCATGTTAGCAATCAGCCCATTACATACATCAAGTATAGAAATACATTAAAATTAAAATGCGTATTGATGATTTTAATCACTTTCTTAAATAGAATCTCTGTCTGATATATTCACAATGTTCTTGTGTTTCATCAATAACGACTTGTTATTTCACAAATTTTAGTCTTTCTGAAACTTAAAAATAATTGTTACTATCTCCTAAGTATAAGAGATCCCAAAGACTGAATTGCTATATTCGCTGCAAAAGAATAACAAGCAATCTAATTATAACACCACCATTCCATCGATTAATCGACCAAACTAACAGCCGGAAGGTCTATATTTTGGGCAAAAACCATAGTAAATATCGATAATAAACATGATCTCTGGTGCATGTATTCTGTAGTCCTAGAAAGATCTATCTTAACATCTCCAAACAGCCAATTTACACACATTTCACATGTCTAAAGGACGTAAAAATAACATATATGTTTTGGCATATATACTATTTATAACACGTAAAAGAATATTTGCATTCAATGATTATCACCCTCTAACTATAGTTATTAGAGTAACAAAGAAAGTGCAAAATAATAATTAAATGACAAAAAAGAATTTTTTTAAAAAAGAGCACGGAAATAAATATGATCTTATTGATAAACCAAAGCTTAACAATAACAACTCGGAAACTAAAGTCATGATGTATATATCTAACCAAGTGTCTAAAAGGAAGATCCAGAAATTGAGTTTTCGACATATGAGTTAAACCTTTTCTTTCTCTAAAGATTTTTGGAGATCATAGAGATTGTCATTGGTTGTGCAACACATATAGACAAACTCGAACGTATGCCAAAATGGTACTTTTTGTCCGCACCGGTAGCAAAATTTAGTTCCACACCTGCAACGACATAAAATTAAGATTGATAGCCAAAATAACCGTGCAAAACCAATGTATGTGAGCTGAAAGTTCACTTGAAGCTAAATGTAAACATGTAATATGTGAATTGTTTTTGAAAAAAAATTGTATTTCACGAATATTTTGGAATTTTTTACATTTTTACATAGGTTCTTGATGCACCGATCTTTATGCACTTTTTATATAGTAATATACATCTCTTAACATTGATGCATCTAGGTTATTACTGAAATACGAATGGTATGACAAAACAGTGTATCCTAGTTATAAAATAGATGTGTATAAGAAACATAGCATACTAGCATGTGATTGTGTATGCAATGGAGGAATAGAACAAACCTGCAGTTAATGATATGGCAACCACCAATAAACTGAATACAATGCCTACATTTAGGACACCTCTTCCAATTCCACCCATTCCTCTTGCAAACAATATCAAAATCCACATTGTTTCCATCCCTCATCTCTTCGCATGTATAGCCTTCGTGCCAAGGAACCTTACATTGATAACAAAAAGGTTTCAAGCAAGACGGACACACACATCTCTTCACATCACCATCACTAAACTCGTTCATAATCAATTCAGAACACTCGTTGTTCGGGCAGTAAACCAAATCAAACCCTAACACCGTCGACTCACATAATGCATCACACCATCTGTTGAAGAGTTTGTGCGAAATTTTGGTGCTACATGATAAGGGTTCAAGAGAGTGATTGCAAGTGTTATAAGGGCATTTAATGTCCGATATGTTGTCTTCGAGCTTTGCTTGGATGTATTTGATCATACAAGCCGTGCAAAACGAGTGGACGCATCGGTTGCTATTAATGAATCTTTTGTTGGGTGATGTTACGAGTTCAAAGCAGATATCGCATGTGAGTGTATCTTCATCATCATGATTAGGGTTTTCTTGGTGTATTAGATCCCGCATCGCATAAAAGTTATTTTGAATATGTTTTATTGGTAACGCATATCTCCTACTAATATGAAGAGAAATTTGGAGGATATTTTCTGATTGTAGTATTGTACTAGGAGACTATTGGGAAAATTGCATATATATCTCAAAACTAATAATTGCGAAAAATACCAATTATACACTTGTTCTTATCATTCCCATATATAACCTTTACATATATACCCTCTTACTTTCACTTTCACTCTCTTTCCTCCCTTTATATATCCTCTTACTTTCACTTTATCCACTCTAGAATACAACTTTTACTTTTACTATCTTTCCTTCCTTTTCACTCCACTCTAGAACACAGTGTAAATGTCAGTGAGAATGATAAAGACAAGGGTATATGTTGGCGAATTCCTGAGTTTGGTTGTGGCTGAGGCGTGTACCAAATTCAGAATAATACTAGTTGGAGTGCTAGTCCAACTCGTCTAATATTTATCCTAATATGGAGTAGTCCTCATTGGTTTAGGATAGGTTTAATGTGTAATCCTAGTTATAGTCTAATACGTTTAGTTTAGTCTATATATACCGAGAAGGGTAGGGCATTACCTTTGTACCGAATTGAAGTTTTGAGTTAGTTTCTTCAATAAATAAAATTGCGTGTTAGGCAAATTCTTCCTGTTCTTATTTTCCTGTTTTGTGTTGTGTTACTGTTGCTGCGCATCTCTGATCCCATCAATTGGTTTCAGAGCTTGTGGTGAATCGTGGAGGATTGTTGCTGCGTCTAAGGGTCACAATCAGCGTCCATTATTTGATTGATTACAGCAGCCTGGGAACCTGCGTTGGAAAAGAAAACAGAAAACCTGTAACCTGCGATTTAGGGGTTAAGTAGGTCAGAAACTTGTTGGATTAAAACCTGCGATCAAGAGGTTTAATCGCGTGAGTGATCAGAGTGTTTAAAGCTTTGCCGTGCTTGTACCAGCGTGTTTGATCAGACCTCAGGAAACAGAAGCTGGTGGATTTATTTTATTGGTAAGCTGAGTATCAACAAGTTAGGGTTTAAATTAAGATCGTCAGGAACCTATGAACCAGTTGGTTGGGTCGTGACTATCTCAGCCCACTTTTCTCAGCCCACTTATCTCAGCCCACTTTTCTTTTGTAAACTGATTACAATGCATCAGTAAGTTGAAAAAGTACTCAAAGGCTGTTAATTTTCTCACCATTTTTTTGAACTTAATCTAGCCATGATATAAGGGCTGGAAAGTTCCCCGTTACAAACTTACTCACGGTCCAGAAGAAGAACCAGGATGACGGGAGACCCATCAGGTTCTAACCCACCACCGCCGACAAAAGAGTTAAGTTTGACATTTCAGTGCCCATTATTAACGTCAACCAATTACACTATATGGAGTATGCGAATGGAAGTTCTTCTTGGAATTCATGGAGTATGGGATGTGGTAGATCCGGGCTCACACGATGCCAAGAAAAACAATATAGTTAAAGGCTTATTGTTTCAATCGATCCCAGAAGATTTGATTTTGCAAATCGGGAATTTGAAAACCGGGAAGGAGATGTGGGAAGCGATAAAAACTCGTAACTTAGGGGCTGATCGTGTGAAGGAAGCGAGGCTTCAAACCCTAATTACGGAGTTCGAGAATCTGAAGATGTCAGATAACGGTACCATAGACGAATATGCTGCAAAGTTATCAGGTATTGCGTCTAAATCAACCACGCTTGGAGAAGTCATGTCGGAACACAAGCTGGTAAAGAAGTTTCTCACAAGTCTTCCTAGACGTTTTGTCCATATCGTGGCAGCCCTAGAGCAAGTTTTAGATCTTAAAGAAACGGGGTTTGAGGATGTGGTTGGACGATTGAAAGCGTATGAAGAAAGAGTCAAAGAAGAAGATAAAGCAAACGATGCTCAAGAAAACTTGCTTTATGCTAGAACCGATAATTCCTACAGGAATAATGACTCAAGCGGAGGAAGAGGACGTGGTTCATACTCTCGAGGTCGTGGTCAAGGTAGCGGACGTGGCAATAATCAAAACCAAGGTCAACATGACTCCTTGAAAAACCGTGAAGATAATGAACAAAAGGGTAAACAACATGAGAAACGTGACCTCTCACATATAAAGTGTTACCGTTGTGATGAGTACGGACACTTTGTTTCAAGATGCCCTGAACGAAACCGAAACCATGAAGTTAACCTTAATGAGACGCAAGAGAAAGATGTGTATCATGAGGAAGGTACGTTCTTTATGATGAACCATATTCAAGAAACGATTTTCATGAATGAAGAAAAGTACACTCCACCAAAGTGCGAGCCAAATGCCGATGAAGATGATGTATGGTATTTTGACAATGGTGCAAGTAATCACATGACAGGTAATTACTCTTACTTTTCAACATTAAATGAAAATGTTACTGGACGTGTTAGGTTCGGAGATGGTTCATGTGTGAGCATAAAGGGAAAAGGCTCGATTTTGTTCCAAGGTAAAAACGGAGAACAAAAATTGTTGAAAGATGTCTATTATATTCCCGCTCTTCGAAGTAATGTGATAAGTCTTGGACAAGCTACAATATTTGGTTATGATATTAGTATGCGAGGTGATTTCTTAACCATGCGAGATAGTTGTGGAGATTTACTTATAAAGGTCCCACGTAGTGCAAATCGCCTTTATAAAGCTCAACTAAAAGTTGGTAAAGAAGATACAAACGAAGAGGAACGAGAATCAGTTGAACAACAACCTGTTATTGAAGTTGATGAAGTATTCGCGCCGGTAGCTCGACTCGAGACCATACGACTCTTGATTGCTCTCGCAGCCGGGAAAGGATGGAAGATTCATCACTTGGATATGAGAACGGCTCTTCTAAATGCTCTTCTAAATGGTTATCGAAAGGAGCTCGATAGTAATTTAAAAGAGATGGGTTTTCTACAATGCGTGCATGAAAATGTGATCTATAGAAAGGTGCCCAATGGAGAATTTATCATTGTTGCGGTTAATGTGGATGATTTATTCGTGACTGAGACAAGCTTAGACCTCATAAATAAGTTCAAAAGGAGAATGGTGTCTCAATTTGAAATGTCGGATCTTGGTGAGTTAACTTATTACTTAGGTATCGAAGTCTCACAAGAAAAGGATTACGTGGAGATCAAGCAAGAGAGATATGCAGGGAAGATCTTGAAAGAAGCTGGTATGGAAGATTGCAATGCAACTTTATGTCCGATGGAACCGGGACTCAAGTTGACAAAAGCAGAAGATGAACCAGAAGTTGAAGCTACTCAATATCGAAATGTTGTGAGTTGCTTGCGTTACCTCTTGCACACTCGTCCAGATTTGACTTACTCGGTTGGAGTGGTTAGTCGATATATGCAAAGTCCAAGGAAATCACATGCTCGTGCAATCAAGCAAATCCTACGCTATCTTAAAGGTACGACTTCGTTTGGAATTAAATACAATCGTTGTAATGACATAAGACTTGTGGGATTTAGCAGTCATAATATTGATATTGATGATGGACGGAGTACTACTGGACATGTTTTTTATCTCGGTACATCACCTATTACATGGTG
Organism: Chrysanthemum seticuspe; assembly: GCA_019973895.1. NCBI lineage: Eukaryota > Viridiplantae > Streptophyta > Magnoliopsida > Asterales > Asteraceae > Chrysanthemum > Chrysanthemum seticuspe. The sequence continues at coordinate 294,777,894 of BPTQ01000005.1, forward strand.
CTCACAAAAGCAAACTACCGTGGCGTTATCTTCGTGTGAAGCTAAGTTCATGGCGGCTACTACAGCTGCGTGTCAAGCAATTTGGCTTAGGGAGTTATTGGCGGAAGTGACTGGGAATGAGCAGGTAATTTTTGAGCATGTATCCGGTGAAGAACAAAGAGCAGACCCATTGACGAAGGCCTTGGCGCGTATAAGGTTCAAGGAGATGAGATCGTTACTTGGTGTGCAAGAGTTACCCTCTTCGACTCAGAAATTCAGGGGGTGATTGTTGGCGAATTCCTGAGTTTGGTTGTGGCTGAGGCGTGTACCAAATTCAGAATAATACTAGTTGGAGTGCTAGTCCAACTCGTCTAATATTTATCCTAATATGGAGTAGTCCTCATTGGTTTAGGATAGGTTTAATGTGTAATCCTAGTTATAGTCTAATACGTTTAGTTTAGTCTATATATACCGAGAAGGGTAGGGCATTACCTTTGTACCGAATTGAAGTTTTGAGTTAGTTTCTTCAATAAATAAAATTGCGTGTTAGGCAAATTCTTCCTGTTCTTATTTTCCTGTTTTGTGTTGTGTTACTGTTGCTGCGCATCTCTGATCCCATCAGTATATTTGGTATTTTGCCCAAAAATATACTCCCTCCGTCCCAAAATTATTGTCCCATATTGATTTTTTTAGTCTTTCTTCTTCAACTTTGACCATAATTATTTTTGTTTGTGTTATATAATACTTGATGAAAAAAATATATGAATGTATTAGGTTTTAAATGTATTTTCATTTGATATAATTTTCATCAAGTATTATATAACATAAATAAATATATTAATGGTCAAAGTTGAACAAGAAATACTGGTCAAAGTCAAATGGGACAATAAAAATGGGACGGAGGTAGTAATATTTTTTATATGTATGAAATATTTAAATATTTGGAAAGATATATGACGCAATTATTGATTTTGGCCGGATATATATGCAATTATTAGTCTTTAAAAGGATATATATACAATTCCCCTATCATTGAAGAAAGTGTACACAATAATTCAACGTGGGCTGCGCAACACAATATCTAGGTAGAAATTGAGCCCAAAGCCATTCACACATACAAATTTCAATAGTCAAGAATGCTCAACCTAGATATGCAGAAAAAAACCGGTTTATGAACTAAACCGCAGAAAAAAACCAGAACCAGTTTTCCCAAAACCGGTTTAGAGAAAACCGGTTTCTCTTGAACCGAACAGGCGATTTTATAACCGGTTTCCATAGTTTGTTGTCAACCGGTTTAAGAACCGGTTATGGTTTAAACCGAACAGTTTCTCTCCCAAAACCGATTTTAAACCGGTCCGGTTTGAGTCAAAACCGGTTTTTGACCAGTTGACTCAAACCGAAACGCATTAAGTTTAACATTTTTTCAACCCTTTTTCAAAGATGCTCTAAACATATGAAACTTTATTCAGCTTTTGTATTCTGAAATATAAATTATAAAAATCATTATTGCTTGCGTGTTGCGACAGAAATAAGAGAATGTTTGAATTAACTTATTTTGTTAGCTTACCAGATACTTCAAAAAAATTATAAGCTTTATCATTTTGAATTTCTGGTTAATTTAAGTTTTATGGACTTATATTGATAAACTCATAATAAACCGAAAAGTGATGTGTAGCAGTGTAAGCTTTTTCGTATTCATGTAAGCTAATCCGAGCGTCTTTTATATCAATAATTTGTAGTGAAACGTGTCATCAATAGCTTTACGACCGAGTAAAATAGACATAACTAAGACATATACCAATGACCATTAGATATTCCCCAAAAAGACCATTCTAACTATGGCCGATATTAAACGAGATGAGTGTTGTTAAGACCCTTGCTGTCATCAACTGTACCACTACCAGGGTCTCAAATAAGTCCATATGAGGAACGGTTTAAAAACCGACCCACACTTAGTCTAAACTGATACAGATTGAACACCATACTACTATGACAGATCTCTAAAATCTTGACCCAACTAAATATAAGGTTAGCAGTCTAGCAAAAATTTCTGGCTCCGTTCCTGATTTATGAACCAAGTCATTGGAGGTAAGCATCATAAATATACGTTGATGATTGACCTGTTTGATATATATTGGGTACAAGAACAATCTTAAAAGGTGATTATTTTTTTTTTGTAAAAGTACACTTTGACCCATGGATATAAAATATATCAAAGACAGAGATATATAGACTCATTCATAACTCGTAAGCAAATAGGTTGATATGATGATCTCTAATACCACATCTTTGCAAACTAAATCTGAGTCACAACATTCTTTTTGATGAAAAGTCAAACCAGTGGATAGAAAGGATCAAACATAAGTCTTAAACTTCCAATGAACAAACGAAATACTAGGTTCACTGATCAAACATAATCTCGAATCAACGTGTAAAGGAAAGTTATTCTAATCCTCAGTGTCTTCCAGTTCCCTTCCTAGTGTTTCAATTGGAAGCAACAAAGCACTTACTCCCGTTATCATGATTTTGAAAGCATATAAACTCATGAGTAGTATCGGGTGATGACTAGTTTCCAGCAGATCTCCTAACGCAGGCCATACCATTCCTCCAATCCATCCAGCTATTGTTGCTAATCCAACTCCTGTTGCTCTTAAGTTTGTAGGATAAACCTATAATATCACACCATATAAACGACTTTTAGTTTTGCAGTCATAAACTAAGAATGAGTGCAGGTAATTCTATGTACACATCCCAAACATGAGATTTTTTTATACTCTGTATGAAAATAATTGAAAATTTCTCATTCATGATACTAAAAGAAAGGCATACCTCCTCCACATAGATCTCGAGCGCAACAAAAGTTGCTGACATGAACATACGAGTACAAAAGACCAAAGACATGTCAACAATTGTATTCCAGCCGTAAATTTGTAGCACTGATAGAATGAATCCTCCACCGGACATGATAGCCATAGTATACCTACGACCTATCTGGTCCAATGTCCAATATGCTAAACCCAGCCCTGGAAGCTCTACAAAATTTGCCCACATTATCTAATTAGACTTGACAGATTAGCATTAACTCACAACAGGTAAATAGTATTTTTGTTATTGTTGTGTGTTAGGAGGACTGGGTTTGGGTAACGGGTCAAAATGATATAATTTTGGTACGGGTAATTACTTGACCTGAAACATTTCTTGTCGATATTTTTAATGGTTTTTATTTCAAAGTTATGTGTTAAGTTACTATTCTGAAAAGTTCCATTTTCTTCATTTGAATAAAACAGATAAGAAACTGTTAGCATAAAAAAGTACATTTGATGAGGTTACGACCCATTATCCCATTGCATTATTCACTAGGTTATTTCGTTTGACCCGTTAACCCATTTCATTATTTGTTAATATGTTATATTTAGCCCGTAAAAGAAATGGCCAAAAAGTTCTAAACATGACTGATGATCCTGTATTTGCACCTCTTGAATGGCCCAAATAGTGAAATACGATAACATTCGTATTCTTGATGACAACAGAAGGCAAGATAAAGAATTATTTTTATTTGTATATATGGCTATAAGATGGAGTCTGAATCCTAAGTGGAAAAATGCTTGGGTCATGTGGGTTAGGTAACGGGTCAAAAATGCTAACTTTTTGTTTAAGTGAAACAATTAAGAAACTGTAATCATCAAAAATACACTCTGGTCGGGTTTCGACCCGTTTCCTTATTAGCTACTGTAGTATATTTTAGTTAACCTGTTAAAGAACAAGTTAACCCAAATTAGCCAATTCGAACGTAAATGGGTCAGAATTGACACCTTTAGTTTGAACTTTGGACCCATGAACCCAATGCATTACCACCTCATGAATGTCCAATATAGTTAAATGCAAAAAATTAATATTATTGATGAAAAATTGAAAATAGCAGGTAAAAACAAGTACAGAAGAATAACTAAATGAACAAACTTGATTTTGGGTACCTGCGACGCTAACGATTAATGCATCAAAGTAGAAGCTAGGATTCTTGTGAGCTTCGTGTCGCCAAATGGATAATACAACGAATGATGGTGAAAGCAATGAGACGAGGCTACTGTATGAAAACGTGTTTGCAAAATATAAGAGCCATATTAAACTGGTTGTTCGCCACCACCCTCTTGTAAAGAGCATGCGTATGGCTGGGTGGCTGCTTTCTGTACCATTTTCGGTGTTTTTATCTAGTAAAGGAATCCTTAGTGTTGACTGATCCGTAATCTCAATAGGATTGGTCTGAACAGGATCAACTATAGAGTGTATCTCACTGACTGGTTTGTGTGAGTTGTCAACTGGTATTGATTGTTTCCCACTTCCAGAAGCTGCCGAATTGCCAACCTGGGATTCGGTTGAGTGCTCCTTGCCAGCATTCAGATCCAAAGCTTCTTTATCAACCTGGACTTCAGCTGGCTTCTTATTAGCCACTAGATCATTTATGGGCTGGACTTGTAAGTCAACCCCTGCGTCTGGTTGGTTTTCCCTCACCTCTGGAATATCCGGATTTCTTTCAGGTTGCGCATCCACTTGAGCACTCTTATTTCTTTGAGCAGTTACAAGTTCACCTCGCGGGAGTGCTTTTTGGTTGATGCCAGCTCCCATCTCTAGAACTGTAGTGGCTTCTTTGAATCTCCCTAGTGAACACAGAAATCGTGGAGATTCTGGTACAGTATAGCAAAACAGTAGAGCCACAATTGATGGAAGTGAAGTCCCTCCTATCAACCACCTCCAGCTATGCTCAGGAACGACAACCTCCATTAAAATCTGCATTAGAATCGAATTAGCACTTTTGACCTGGAGTGATACATTCCATCAAGATTGGTTTAACTTTAGAGCAAGGAGTGCGAAAACAAAAAAGAAACACGAAATGGTTTAACTTTACAGGAACAAAGAGAAATCGCAGATAGAGTTTCTGAAATGATTTAAGGGCGTAAGAAGATGAAGAAAAATACATATCGCTCACTGTAGCAATATAATTACAAAGAGGCGTTTGACTAACTTCATTTTAGATGATTTTTTTTTTGAACGGCAACTTCATTTTAGATGATTATCATACTATTGCGTATTACTTACAAATTACATTCTGGATTTTTGTAATAACTAAACCCAAACACTTCCTTAGAGCCGAAACACTGATGCCTTATAGGAAACCAGGACCAGTCCATATATTATTCTCATTGTTGAGCATTGGCCAACACCAAATGGCATGAATTGGCACATAATCGATGACCTGATATTACCAAAAAGAAGATGGTCTTCTCTGTTTTAAAATTAATGCAGCCAAAATAAGCTTATTAAAGTTATATGATGATTAGAAGAATTATATAGGAGGTATGCAATATAAATATGAATTAACGTACCCAAGCTAGAAAGGCTTCTAGAATTGTTCCGAGTGCGCCAAAACTGAAAAACCAAATCATTGAAATCCCTCGATGAGCTCTCGGAACAAATTCCATGTACCAGGTTGTATAAACTTGAGCGCCACCAATCCCAAGTCCAATAAGGATACGTGAAATCAATAGTTGTAAGCTGTTCTGTGAGAACGTACTTGCTAGCCCAATGACGCTTGTTAACACAGATGGTCCGAAAATAGCTATCCTGAAAGGCAAAAGCAAAGGGACCAGTAAGATGTTGAACCAATAAAGTTCTGTGACAGAATGAGTATCATGTAAGACAATAGGCTATAATCTATCTATGCTGGTTTGGTAAGAATTTAATAGGCTATAATCTATCATGAGTATGGTAAAAACTATTCCTGATCTATAGTGGCAAACTCCTGCCAACTTGAATTAGTTGCTTGATAACTTTATGAACAGTTATAGCAAATTTACCATCTTTCGAATGCTACTGATGAAAATCTTTGGTCATTGGCTTTTAAACTTAATGCTTCTGATGTTGCATACGTCGGATAAGGTCTAAGGAGACTTCAACTTATATAAAATTTTTGGTTTAACCACTGTGAAACTTTCAGTTATCCCATAAATTTCCATCTCATACATGATGCCACAATGTAAAGCATGTTACATAATAAAATTTATATGACTATATGAAAATTCGTTGAGGACTTTACTTTCTTCCATAACGATCCGCAACCCAACCCCAAGCGAATGCTCCAACAAGCATTGCTACGTAAGTGAAGATAGATATGAGATTCTGTTCAGTGATAGAGAGCTTCAAATCATGTTGAGCCGCTAGTCCTACATAGGACAAAAGCATCAGTTCCATTGCTTCGCCTACTGCACCTACTCCAGCATATGCAAGAAGCAGATACTGGAATTTTCCCATCCCAATGGCGGATATTCCTTGATCCACTGTAAAACTCAATCTTCCATTATCCATCTGCAAGTAAATTACTAATAAGCATGATGAATAAGGGACTACGCTTGAGAACGGTTGTCAACACTTTCATCACATCTGAAATCAGTTTTTAAATGTGAAAAACGACACAACTTTGATCTCAGAAATCAGAAGTTCTATGTTAACAGAATCCATCAACCAAACTAATTTGCGCACATAAAATTAAAACGAGTAATCACATTCCACAGCCAAGTTAGTTCAATCAACTTTGAACGTCAAATGAAAACAAGACTATTAACCTTAAATACAACAATTTATTGTGCTAAGCTCATTTATACGACTTCTAGTCAAAATATCTTAACTTAAAGGTAAACATAAACAGAGGTAACAGAGTCAATATACACATATCTTCTAACACAGGTTAAAAAAAAAAAGATTTATAGAACAAAGATCATTTTAAACCTACAACTAGTTTATCATGTTTACTGTTAATACAACTTGTAAACATTATCGATTATCCCCAATATATCGTAATAACCTCAATCATTCAGCTTCCATTGATGAAAACAAGTATGAATGTCATACAAAAACACTACTAGCTACTCTGTAACAAATAAGCACATCTACAAGTATTGTTTTTAGCTTTTCGATATATGAACTAAAAAACGCGACAATATATTGTTTGAAACTCAATACGACAGCTTATTTTGATAACCCCTGACCGTTAACATATCATTTTCGATATATGAACTTAAAAACGCGACAATATATTGTTTTTATAGACTTATCAACCACATCAGTTTATAAATAAAAACATCTATCCCTTCAGCAAAACAAAATCCAACCAAACTCAGTTACTACATATATTTGTTGATATACACTTTGCGTTCTAGCAAATATACACTTTGCGTTCTAGCAAACAAGGCTATGTTGACTATTAAGTGCTGGGACTTGTACATGTAAATCTGAACAAGGCTATGGATTCACAACTAGTACACCAATCTGTTGCAACTGTTTGACAGCTTAATGTAGCTAGCCTTCTAAAAATTTCAAGCAATAGGTAAAAACCAGTTTCACATCCTAAGCTATCAAAGTTCAACACACTGTCCATATAATTGTAAACCTATACTACTTCCTAAAGATACACATCGAACCAGATGTATCATATAACGCATATTGCATAAAAATAGCTAAAAATCAGTTTACTTTTAGCTCAATTCTACAGCTTCGGTATAAAAAA